>VSMD01095275.1:0-175691 GCA_008750895.1 Mirza zaza
CACCAAGAAGCTGAAGGGGGTGGATTTCATCCATCAAACACGAAAGTTTACTTTTTCACCCTCTCCAAGACTCTAAAACAATTAACGCATAAAGCAGATTGCTAGGGGAACGTTTAGCCTACTTAAGCGGACTAATTACTTTTGAGGCCTTTTGGCTGCGCTTCATAGAAACCAGGAACGTGCTGATGTCTCGGTGATTCATTAAGGGAAGTCTGGAAGGGCCTCTTCAGAGGGGGCCGCGCGAGCCGCTGACTGCGTTCTGAAATTGAGACTCGCCTCCATTAGGCTGGGGTCCCCGACTGGCCGAGCCGCTTCCTGGTACGGAGCGTGCCCACCCGCGGGTGGGCGCAGGACGGTGGCGGACTTGGCCTGGGTGCACCTGTGTGGGCTCCTGGCTCCGGCCGTCTCTGGCGGTGGGGCCTGGAGCAAGTGCCGTGACCCGTCTGCACCTGTGTCCACACCTGCCGTCTGGGTCGCTCCTGCCTTGAGGCCTGTGGGAGAAGCACAATGGTGGAGCTGAAGTGCCCGGAGCACGGCGCCCCGCGATGGCACTCCTTGTGAGGCGTCATGCGAAGAGTTTGGGTTTGCTGGTGGCCCCTGCATCAGTGGGCATTTGCAGCACCGCCGCGGGGAGGGAGCGGGGTCGGGGGAACGGAGCTTCCCGGCGGGTGTGAGTCAGAGCGAGGGGTTCGCGGCCCGGAAGGGGCGAGTGAACAGTCCTGGCCGGAAATGGCGAGAAGGGAAGTGAGGATGGAATAAAATGGGAGTGCACGAAAGGGAGAGTTACAGCCAGAAGGCCACGTTCAGCTAAAGCGTTTTGGCTGGCCATTTGGGTTTTTTTTGATGGAATTTGAATCTAAACACAAGCCATCTGCCTAAGGGGTGCTCGGTGGGGCCGAGGGTCGGAAGGAACTTCAGGTGTCATCTGGCTGCGCCTCTCCGTTCCACAGAGAGGGCAGGGCCGGCCTCAGGTTACGGAAAGAGGGTGCTGACCCCAGAGCAGTGGGGGGTCCGCGGGGAGCAGCCGAGTCACGCCCGGTTTCAGTGGAGCTTGGAGACACAGCACAAGGGCCCAGCAGCACAATGGCGGCATACGCTTATGCGCAGAGGGAGGCTGGGGGACAGGTCGGCCTAGCTCCTGCGTTGTGGAGGGACGTAATGAGGCGTGAGTGGAGTTTAAGGAAACAGTGAGGGATGTTGAGTCATGGCGAGTAACAGCGGAAAGCCATAACTGCTCCAGGCCTGGGGAAGGGAGGAGGGGGTTTCTGGAGCCCCAAGGGGGCTTCCAGATAAAAGCAGGGGCCCCAGTGAAGGGACACAGCCAACCAGCAACTTTACTCTCTTCCCACCCTCTGATCTCCTGCCGATGCCTCCTGTTGGTGGAATCTCACCAGGAGACCTGTGGCCAGCGGACCATTGATATAATCCACTTGGCTCAGCCTCCCTGGGCAGGGAGCAGTGTGGACAAGGCTGGGAGTGGAACCAGAGGGGCAAATGGAGACCATCCAGCACAGACAGCGAGCAGATGAGCATGGCTGGCTTTTAGAGTGTGAGGCTGGCAAGAGACAGGAAGAGCCAGCAGAAGGCGATTCGTGGTTGTCAGGCTGAGGACCACTGGAGTCATGGGGTCAGAATGTCAGAGCATGAGGTTCCTAGAGATCAAGGGGGCTGACCCTGTTTACGAGAGCTGGTCAGGACCCATGCCCGGACTCAGGATGAAAGTGACCGAGCTCAGCCACATGGCCGCCCCTTGGGCATGGGCCTCAAGCTATTTCTAGAGAGGGGGAGGTGCACTTAAGTGTACTGGGAATGGGAAGGGGCCCTACTTCCTTTCCTTGTTCAGTGTGACCCACAGAGGAAAACACCAGGAATGGAGAATTTAAAGAAAAATCCCAGCTACTCAGAAGCCAGAGGCAGGAGGATCTCTTGAGGCCCAGAAGTTCGAGACCAACCTGGGCAACACAGTGAGACCGTGTCTCTAAAAAAGGAAAGATAGATAGATCCAGATCGGTCTCTACGGAGCTACCCCGGGGAGGGAAGACTGCACTTGCGAATAACTAGGAGTCAGCCCCTCCACTCCAGCCGCTAGTCCATTGCCCTCCAGGAGTGGACCGCCCCTCCTTTACCAGCATCTTGGCCGAGAGATGACGATGCTGTGATCGGGGTCGGGTGCAGGCACAGCAGTTTCTCCAGGTGCCGCCAGCCGCGGGTTTGCACGAGGCTGCAGACCAGCTTATCCGGGAAGGATGAAAGCTGCTCTCGTGGCCCCGGCTGCTGGGTTTCAGCTGGTTTTAACTGTTTAGGTCAATTTTATGCCTTCTGAGAAAGCTCCATCTTCCCAGCACCTAAATCTGTCACCACATTTTATGAGAATTGACTCAAAATGTAATTTTAGCCTGGAAAATCATGCACTATTTGCATCAATGCCTGCCGGGGCCTTCTGCGTGTCCTGGGGAAGGCAGGAGGGCCCGGCGGGGAGAGTCCCAAAAATGCTCTCGCTGGGAAGCAGGACAGATAGGGAGCCCCGCCCGGTTCCCCATGTGGCAGGTGGGGGCGGTGATCCCTGCCCCTCCATCGCCAGGCAGCCGTCCTGGCTGAGGGGCCCTGGGAAGGGAGGGGACGGGAATCCCAGAATGTCAGGCTGTCTGCGGATGGCCCCACACCACCTGCAGCACATGTGGCCCAGCACCACGCCCACATGTCCCTGCCGGAGTGCTCAGTCTATTTTTGAGCAACCTCAGCCTGTTTAACATTTTCACACCATCTGGGAATGATGGTTCATCTCTAAGTATTTGGAATGATCTTCTTTGGGGCAACTTGATACTCGTCTCCCGTAACCTGGATTCAACGAACATGTGTTGGGCGCTGTCTCGGGCTGCTCAGGCTGCTGTAACAAAAACACCATGGACTGGGTCAGATAAAGTGATAAACAACAGACATTTAGTTCACAAGGCTCTGGAGGCTGGGAAGTCTAATGTCTAGGAGCCGGCGGGTTCTCTGTCTGGCGTCCCACAGCCTGTCTAGCGAAGTCCCGGTCCTGCCTGCCGGTGGGAGGGAGGGATGAGCTCCCTCAGTCCTCTTTTTTAAGGACACTCACCCGTTCGTGGGGGCTCTGCTCCCATGACCTGATCACCCCCAAAGGCCCCACCCCCAATACCGCCACTCCGGGGATTAAGGTTTCAACGTGTGAATGTTGGAGGGACACAGACATCCGGACCCTTTTGGGCACCTGCTGTGTGCCAGGGGATGGACGCTGGGCCTGTGAAGGAGGCCAGACACCGACTGTAGCCAGAGCGGCTCACTGTCAGTTCAGAGAAGTAATAATAACAATAACAGTAATAATAACGATAATGGCACACACTTATAAACGTGTGTAAGGTGACAGGCACCACACAAGCATTTGATGCGTCCTCACAGCAGCCCTGTGAAGTGGAGAAGGTGTCATTACTATTGGCCCATGTCACAGAGGAGGAAACTGAGACTTTTTGAATCATTGTTTTCTGTCCTTTTGCCAACCCCAGCACCCCTCACCCCAGAGCACCCATCAATGTTCTTCCCACAGTGCATGTCCTGCACCATCAGCTGCTCTGGCCCTGAGCCCCGAGGGCTGGCGCCCTGCTCCCGCTGCCCTGCGCTCTGCACCTGCTGTGCGCGTCTCTGAGGGTCCCCCCCCATCCGACCCCCGCCGCCAGCACTGTCTGGCGTTCCACTCGCCTTTTGGCGGGTGTTTTTTACTTAATTCATATGGAGTATGGGGCCTTGTGTGTTTTCCTTCATGAGTTGCTGTCCAAACAGGATTCCCCCGACTCAGACTTGGCAATGAGTTTTTGAACCTAAAGGCGTGAGTTTACATTTATTCTCCTCATGTGTCATTTGTTGGATTCAGTCTGTTGTCGCAGTTTATGAAGATCATGTTGAACTACAGTTGTGCATGCAGCATCTCGATTCTGCCTCTTGGTTCTGCGGTGTCAGCTGCAGTTGTCACCCACACAGGTGACAAGGGGTGGGATGGGATGGGGTGTTGTGGTCCTTCACTAGAGATGGTTTCTCAGATTGGCCTCAGTTCTTTAGTTGACCTTCGGGGTGGACAGTTCATCCACCTATGTTCAAGGTAACTTCATAGTTACTACCCATCCCATATTTCCCCATCTGGTCCCCAAGGACATCATGAATAACAGTCAAATACCTTGCCAGATGATGCCCTGTACTTCATGTCCAAAACCTTGGATTCCATTCCTGGCTCTGATATTTACTAACTGTGTCACCTGGGTGAGGTATTTATCTTCTCTGAGGCTCAGCTTACTGATCTGTAAAATGGGGTCAGGAGACCTTTTTGGGAGAACTAACTAAGGTAATGCTTGTGAAAATGCTGGAAATAGCAACTGCAATCTGCCATTGCCCAGCTTAGGCACGTGGGTGCCCCTCCACAGTGGGAATTGCCATCCTTGGGGACCTTGTGAACTAAGCCAATGCTGGTGACACTGGAGTTGAGTCCTGAGTAGTACCATGTAGAAGTCAGGGGGAGGGTGTTCCAGGTGGAGGGAACAGCAAGTGCAAAGGCCCTGCCATGGTAGCTTGCTGCATTTAAAGGACAAAAAGAAGGCCAGTGTGGTTTGAGTGGTGTGAATGATGGAGATCATGCATGAAATGGTCCCAGAAGTCAGCAGGGGCAGACCCTGCAGGGCGTAAACAGTTCGGATACTGATCTAAGTGTGATGGGAAGCTATGTGCGGGCTTTGATTAGGGGACTGATGCAGCCTGGTTTGTGTTTTAGAAAGAGCTCTGGCCGCTGTGTGCAGAGCCGGGCTGCGGGGCAAGGGCAGAAGCAAGAAGGCAACTTGCAGTCTTGTGGGGGTCTTGGAACCAGATCGTGGTGGGCAAGGACAGTGGGGATCCTGTTTGTCCAACACCAAGTGTTTAGATCTGAAATGAAATGGGCCTCTGCCCCCCAGGCTGTGAGCCAGTTGTGGATCCCTGATGACCAACACGGGACCTGGCCCCAGTCACGCTACATAGACCTTTGTTGAAAGATTTACCAGAATGAATGGATCGCTATTAATGCTGAAAGCAGGGGGCAGGCCTCCCTAAGAGGCGTGCTCTAAGACAGGCTTGGGGTTGGCTTTCTGGACACTCCACTTTTGTACAGAGGAGTCTGTGTCTGTAAAGAGAGGTTCCTCTTGAGCTTTGGGTCCCCTGGGAAGCCTTTAGCGGCCTTTGCTCTCGTCATGCAGCTCTATTTTCAGGGCTCTGACTCCCTGTCACCAGGAGTAGGCAGTCCGGGACCAAGGCTTTGCTTTGGGGACCAGATGAGTCCATGGGCACCTACTCACAGTCTTAGGGGAGGGCTTTAAAACCTGCTTTGTCACAGAGAGATGCCATCACAGATGTCCCTTCAAATCCTGACTTTGCCACTTCCCTTAACCTCTCTGAGCCTTAGTTTTGCCACATCATTAAATGGGATCTCGATGCCTGCTCACTGGACTGCGGTGGAGACTACATTACAGCATCGCTTAACACAGTGCCTGCCTGGGCTCGCACTTGTAAATATGATTATGCAGTGCCATCAGGCAAGCTGGGAAGGGGCTGTCCCCTTTCCTGTCCCTCCTTCAATGACAGGGTGACGGGCATGCCTGCTTCCCTGCAAGTCTCCACGTCAGCAGCACCACTGTCCCCTCGGCCCTCTCCGTGCCCAGACGAGGAAGCGGAGGCACAGAGCGCCGCTGGACAGCGGCAGAGCTGGGATGGGAGTGTGGTTTCTGAGTCCAGATCCCCGGTCCCAGGAAGTATTGGCTGCCATCTGCTGTTGTGCAGCCCGGGCGCCCCGCCACAGTGGGGACGAGACGCAGCTCTGATTTTCAGAGTGCACTTTTCTTCCCCAGGGTTTGATGGCAGTACCTCAGGGACCAACTGTGAATATTCGAGTGGCCCTGCCTCCCCTCCCTCCTTCAAGCAGAGATGGTCATTATCTCTATGTAAGAGAAATATTTCTAAACATTATTTCTATGTAATACATTAGACATGAGCCCAGGGCTTCATTTGAAGAAAGGAGTTTGCTTTTCTAGTAAACCCCACGGTTCTAGGCCGGGTCCCTTGGTGGCTGATAGATCTATTTCCTCTTTGGCATTAGTCCGGGTGCACTTGGCGGTGTGGCTGAGCTGTTGAGGCCGTGAGCTCCAAAGTTGAGTCCCAAAACGGGCCTGCCACCTGCCCAGCTGGGGGTCTTGGGCAAGGCTTAGGCTCGAGAGCCTGCTGTGAGGATTAAATGAGCTAATTCACATAAAGTGCCTGTCGTGCAGAAAAAGCTCTTGTAAGAAGCCCTGAGTGAGAAACCAGTGCTTTACCACTGACTGTCATTTCGGGCATTGTGAGGTCTTTTGGTAGGAGCTATAGATATTTTGGGGTGAGCTGGGAGACAGGTGGTCCCAGGGCCCTGGATGACGACGACAATGATGCTTGGCTGCCCTTAGGGTGGGGCTTGCTCAGGCTCCTACCCGCTTCCTACAGCCAGACCCAGGGCTGGGGGCCTAGCATGGGGGAATAGGGTAGTAGAAGGTACTTTGCTGGCAGCTTGGCAGCCAGGCTTGTTGGTAAAAGAGTCATTCCCCCAGGATCGGGGACCATTTATCAGATTATCTGGAATAATGGCTAATTAGAAACTAAGCTTTTTGGCAGGAAGTCTTTCGTTATAGGCTTGGTAAAGTTTCGCAGCCCACTGCTGGCTTCCGAGGCTACACAGGGAGCTTCTAGGCTGGGAACCAGGGAGGCCTTTGGAGCGTGGGGTCTCCTCACTCAGGCCCCCATCTCCACCTTGCCCTTCCTCACCTAGAGGCCTTAAAGAAACAGGAGACAGTCTGGGAGGTCACCAGGCCAAAGACACACAACGTGCAGATGTCGTGGCTCATGCTGCATGACTTTAGGCAAGCTGCTTTCTGTCTCTGGGCTTGGTTTCCCTGCTGTGCAAAGAGGGGTGACCACAGAACTCTAGAATCCTCCAGTGAGAGAACCTGAGAGAACTTTCCAGATCCGAGATGGTGGCAGGCCTGGCACAGCCAGATCCTTTGTGCCCCTCCTCCTGCTCCCAGGTGTCAGCCCACCCAGCTCCTGTTCCCAGGGCCAACCTTGGGAAGCGTGTTCCCTTTCTCTGTTTCTGTCTGGGTCACATAGCTTCTGGCCTCTAATTTTAATCCTGCTGAACATGATACATGAGGGCCGGGGCTGGGCTCTGCAGCAAGGCTTTTAGAATCCCCAATTAAGGAGCCATGAATAATATATGCAAATTCTAGGGGGAGCTATGGCTGGGAAAGGTGAGGAGCAGGTTGCAGGTAGAGAGCACTCTGTCAGCCCCGGCTCTTGTCCGAGGCACAGCTGGGGCTTTGCAGCTGCGGGAAGTCTCCGAAGCTCCATCCAGCTGTAATTTGCAAAAAGGCAAGAGCTGCCTAAATCAAGGGCCCTTAAGACTGTGAAGGCTCGCAGAGAGCCACCCCAGCCAGCAACGGCAGGGCTGTGCCTTTGCCACTCCCGGGCCCTTGTCCTGCCTTGCCCAGGCGGGGTGCCTCTGGGAGGGCCCATTAGCTTCCCGGAGCCATGCCTTCATCTGTAAAATGGGGATGATGATAATATCTCCACAGGGGCACTGGGGGGTGGAATGAGATCATGGACGTGTGAAAGTGTTTTGAAGATGAGAAGTCACGATACAAAGCGGAAGGAGGAGGAGGATTTGGTGAAAGAAAGAAACTGCGTGAGGGGTGGCAACAGGCCGATGAGGTGACTAGGGCACTGCTCAGGCTGGGAGCCCCTGGCCTGGGCTCCTGTCACGCCCGTTCCCTAACTAGTTGTGTGACTCTGGTCTGAACACACTACCCCACACTTCCCTGCCTTTGTTTTCTCGTTGGTTAATCGAGAGGATTTGGTTCCTCCCAGCTCTAAAATCAGGTCCTATACATCAACTTGGGTTTTTCTTTTTTGGTTTTGGAGTTTTGTTTTATTTGGGAAACAAGGTCTCACTCTGTCACCCAGGCTGGCATGCAGGGGTATGATCACAGCTCGCTGTAACCTGGAACTCCTGGGCTCCAGTGATCCTCCTGCCTCAGCCTCTCAAGTAGCTGGGACGGCGGTACGAGCCATGGCACCCAGCTCTATGTCCACTTGTTAATCAACAATTTTTAATGGAAATCACAGGAAGGCCCGGGACTCTGTGTGTGTGTGTGCGCGTGTGAACGCATGTAGGGGCTGCAGGTGGGGGTTGGGGTGGGCAGAGGTACAGGTCAGGGACACTCACCTGTATGACCCAACCTACGGAACCACCCAGACCCATAGAAGAGTGAACCAGGTAGCAGGCACAGTAAGCACTGAAGCAGTTCAGAGTGGGGCCAGGGGCTAGAGAGCTACAGGAGTGAAGACAGTTCCAGCCTCACTCACAGTATTAACCTCTTACTGATTAGTGACTATACCAACTCTTTAATGATTTAGAACCCACCTTCCTGGCTTCAAATCCTGTTCCTACCACCTACTAGCTATGTGACCTTGGGCAAGTCCCTTAATCTCTTTGAGTCATATCTTAGTTTACTTATCTGTAAAATGGGAATAATAATTGTATTGCATCCTAAGTGCTATTCAAGAACTTGATGATGCTGCCTCATCAAGATTAAATTAATTAATATAGTGAGAACACTTAGTGCCTGGCACATAGTAGGGCTACCTGAGCGTGAGTGTCAACACTGAAGCCCAACTCTGCAGCAGAGGCTCCGCAGAGCGCTTCTCGCACATTCCCTTCCACCCTTCCCCTGGAGGAAGGAATGATTTAGCCATGGGGAGCCCCTTATCCCAGGGGAGGGAGTGTTTCAGCGATGGGGAGCGCCTCCTCCCAGGGGCTGTCTCACGCAGATAGTAAGCAACAGAACACAGGCCAATGGGGGCCTGGGCTCACTACACCACCCGGGCCTCAGGCGCCCGTGCCCCCGAACCATGGGCTTCTGTGGGCATTGACCCAGGTGTGAGGAGATGTCCTCAAGCTATCTGCTGTCTGTCCACTAGCTGGTGGGTTATGAGGAGGAAGGGGGGCCCAGATTTAGAAATCTGGAAGCAACAGAGAGAGCCTCTTCCCAAGCTGCCTTTCTTTGCACCATCTAGCCGGTGAGTCAGCTTGTCTGGGCAGGGGCTGAGCAGGCCAACCCCTCTCCCCTTCCTTCCCTAAGGAGCCTTCTTGCCCAAGGGCTCCTCCTGCCTTCCCTGCCCTGCCCTGCCCTGCCCTGCCCTGCCTGTGGCCAGAGTGAGTTTTCCTCTCTGGGCCCCTGATCTCTAAGCAAACCTTACACTTTCTGCTGCCTTTTTTCTAACTGAGGCCTGGGGCACTGGGGACCTAGGTGTTGTGGGGACCCCACAGGGAGTGCAGGGCCTAGATCCTCATGGAGTAGCCGGTTCGTGTGAGCGAAGGGCCAGCCATGCATTCCCCCCATCTCACCCTGTGTGCAGATGTCTGGAGAGAAACCACGAGAGCAGGCGCTGTCAGGGGATGCAAGCACAGGGGACTTCCTTAGGTGGAGGACAGAGCCTTCTCAGGCGTGGAAGGCGAGCAGGAAAGAGTAGGAGCTGAGCGGGACATTTGGAGCGTCTTAGAGACCAGACTGAGTTCAGAGACTTGGGAGATACAAACTTTCTGGGTGGCTGGCCAGAGTTGGGGATTTAGAAAGAACCAGAGTGTGGAATCACTAATTTACAGAGCACATTTTATGCCCCATTTGGTCTTCTGAGTATATTATGTAAATTAAATCATTTAACCCTCCAACAGCCCTGTAATGTGTGGATAAATTGTCATTCTCATTTCCCAGAAGACAAAACTGAGGCACAGAGAGGTAAAGGAACTTGCCCAAGGTTACACAGCCAATGAGTCCCAACTCATAATTTAAAGCCAGGAAACCTGGCCCTAGACTCTGCGCTATTAACTACTTCACTTTACTATTTTATGTCTGAAATCCTAAGATCTGCCTTCAAAGCTAGAATCAGTGGTTCTTAAAGCTTTTTGAAGACATGCTTCTCTTTGAGTAACTAATAAAAACTCTGGCTCCTCTCCCCATAAAATGCAGACATGTACAGATATTTGCATTCAATTTCAGGAGGTCACAATCCCACTTAAAGCCCTGACTCTAATTTAGCAATTGTCCTTCCCTACCTGGCCCTCCCTCCGGCACCTGTGTGGCTGGAGGGCCACTTTGGACAACGTGGAGGTGGTTAGGGAGAGGCCCTGGCCCTGAGAGTCGCCACTGAGGCCCGTAGGTGGGACAGCAGCACTGAGACCCCGAGTCCCAGAGGGCTGTCGCAGGACGCTGGTATGCTGGCTGCACCAGCGGGAGTCATGCCCCTTGCTGGTGGCGTGAATGTGACACAGTGGAACCTGAGCAGGGTGGGGTGGCGGCAGGGACTATTCTTGGTTAGTGGTGTTCAGTTGAGTTGGACATTGTGAGTGTGTGAACGAGCTTGTGAGAGAGAAAGTGTATCAGTCAGGGCCCCCGCAGGAAAGAGAACTCTACTCTGAGGGCTTAACTGGAGGGATTGTAATGAAGGGACTTCTGTCGGAGGTATAGTGAGGGTGGGGAGATCCACAAGGGCAGTGCAGCACCTGGGACCAGCACCCGCAGGGAGTTGTTACCCCCCCCCTCCGCTTGTGGACCACGGGAGCAGGCAGTGCTGCTGTCTGTGAGTGGCAGGTGAGGCCTGCGTGGAGCTGTGGTCCTGGGGGAGGCGGCCCTTCCCGGAAGTGGAAGCATGGTGCTGAGGCTGGGCAGGAGTGGAAGTCCCCCACCTCCCTCTCCCCCCACCTCCCCCCTGCCAGTGCCTCCACTGGCCATGTGGGCGAGGAAACCAGAGTGCTGCTGTTCAAAGGGAAACAATGTCCTGTAAGACATGATTGGAGCTGGGCCGGGTGGGGCCACAGCAGGGACTCTCCCCATGACCTACAGGTCGGGAGGCCCTGTCTGACTGAGGCCTCCTAGTAGGGTGTGGGGCGGGAAGACCTTGCTTGTCTCACCTGGCTTTCTCCACCAAGGGTGCCCACCTGCCCCGTAAGTCCCAACTCCTGTGAGTAACAGAGCCTCTAGGAGTCACTTAATTTACTCCTCAAAGAAGTTTCAAGTCTGCCTCCCCTTTGAGGGTCTCATTGGAATTGATGACATGTAATTAATGCTGCTTAATTGATATTCTCGGAGCTTAGTCACAAAGGTTTTAGGAGCCCTGGGGAACATCTTTTGTGGCACATCAGGAGCTTTTTCCTCTGGCTTTTGTTGCCAGGCATAAGAAGAGAGCATTTCAGAGGGTAAATACTCTAATTTCCTGGCTTCCTTCTCATTTGCACTTTCTCTTTCCTCCTACCCCGGTAGGAAGCCCTGCCAGCCCCTGGGGTCAGGGAGGTCCCCTGTCACCTCCTGATCACCCAGCCTCCCTCCCAATTTTCACACCCCAGCCTGCCCGGCCACACCTGCCCACTTCTCTAGCGGTTCTCTAGGGCTCTCTGCCTCACGTTCCCGTGCAGGTCTCTGGGCTTTCCTCGGCTGTTGTTAGTCGGGGTTCCTGTGCTTGGGGGCCTGTGCTCAGACTGTGAGCAACGTGAGGACTCCCCTTCCCTGTGCCCTCAGAGCGCGGAGTGTGGACATCAGGGTCCAGAACGGACCGGAAGCGCGGACAGGCACACTGGGAGCTGGCGGAGTGAACAGCGTTGGCTAGGCTCCCCCCCCCTCCTCCCCAGGCAAGATTTGGGCACAGCAGTTAGACTGCATGCCTTCCTGTGGTTCCCAGGGCTTAGGTGCTAAGTCCCCAAGTCCCTTCCGGCTTGAAAACTCTGTAAGTCCATGTGGAATGAAATACAGCAGCCAAATTGATTATTTTAAAACATCAGTTGAGCTGCATTCCTGCCATCATTAATAGGGGTGTAAATTGGGCCTGACAGGGACCTGGCGGCTTCCCAGATTTTAAAATCCAAGTTTTAGCAATTTTTCCCCTTTGTTATTAGTCCAAGTAATGAAGGCTATAAAACATCGTTACTAAGTCCCAGGACTGCGGATTGCCCGGTTGTTTGTGATATGCGCATGTTAATTACCTCTGAGTCCTGGTAATCCATCACTGGCTCCTGGCCTCTTTCCTGTTCTGGGAGATACCGGGTTCCCCCCCCGCCCTGTCCTGTTTCCAGGGGAACTCCATTTTCTTTCAGACAGATATCAATCTCTAGGGAATTCCCCTCTCCCGAAGCTTCAAGTGCCATTTTGAAAGCAGTCTTGTCGTCTGCCCTAATGGGGGTTCTCCTTGGAGTCTACACTGGGGCTGGCCGGGGAAGGAGACGGCTAAGGCAGCTTCTCCTTCTCGGCGGTTATCTCAGACCAGACTTGCCTGGGGTCTCAGCGGCAGAGGAGGAGGGCAGCATATGGGGGAGGAGGTAGGCCCCTTCCCTGAGGGAAGATTCTCTCAAATCTGGGTGTTTTCCTGGAACATACTGCAGGAAAGCTATTAGGAGACATTTTTCTTTTGTCTGAAGACAGGAAGTATTAAGAAAGCAGAGGAAGAGAAGGCAGGAACTCTTTTGCAACAAGGGTTATCCATCATAAGATTGCTGTCACATGTAGGGGGTGGGACGGGAGCCCAGTCTTACTCACTTTGCCTTGTGCATAGTGGGCCTTCTGTAAATGCTTGTGAAGTAAACCTCATCTGTATTTGATTTTCATAATGCTTGATGATTCCTTGCAGTAAGAGGAAGTAAAAATATAATGGGCTTTGGAGTTCTACACGCCTGGGTTTAGATCCCTGCTCTGCCTAGCTGTGTGACCTTGGGCAAATTACTTAACCTCTCTGATTCTCAGTTTCCTCACTTGTACAATGAGCAGTAACTCACAGAATTTTCGTAGAGTTGAATGAGATAACTTAATGATCCATTTGCTCTACTGAGCATCCAGTAGGGGCTAAGTAAATGTTAGTTTTCTTCCTTCCTCCTTCTGTATTCCCATTCATTTGCGGTTCTCAACTCCATCTGCACAGTAGAATCACCTAGGGAACTTTAAAAAAGCACAGTTGTTTAGGCCCTACCCACTGAGATTTGGATTTAATTGGTCTGTGGTGGGGCTGGAGCATGGTATTTTTAAAAAGCACCTGTTAAAGTATATATGTTTTTAAAGGTAAAATCATAACTCCCATACAAATATAAAATGAACACATGACAAAGATTTAACTTGTTAATTGAGGAAATCAGTAAGATGTTATAATCAGTTCAAATAATTCTTACAACAAACACGTAGGCAATCAGGAATGCCGAAATGAAGTTTCAAATGACACGAAATTGCTCAATAGCCACCGAGTAATAACCAATCGCGTTCCATTGTGCAAAATTCTTTTGTCTTTCTATGCACTAACATGAGAATCATTTGCATTACTCTGTGCTTTATAAAATTTACAGAGCTGTGAAGTAGCTCAAAGGTAGCAAAAGGTTCAGACCCCTATGGAATCAGATACCTGGACCAGTATGTTAAACAGGACACCGTGTAATCTGCCTTTCTGTCTGTTTGTATGTCTTTCACACTTCCCCAGGGATTCTAACATGCAGTCAGGGTGAGACCCAGCCATAGACCTTTGTATGTGGATCTTTTATCACTGCTATCACACTGTATCAGCAGTCCCTGACATTTTAACACGGAAGACAATTTTTCCACGGGAGGCAGTGGGGGCCAGGTGGGGGCTGTGCAGCCCAGTTCCTAACAGGCCACGGACAGGTACTGGGCTGTGGCCCAGGGCTTGGGGACCACAGCACTACATTGTAGTTATTTGCTTGTGCGTGGTTCCACCTGTGATGGAGAATTCTTGAAGTACAGTGTTCATGTTCTTTTATTTTTGTAGCTCAGTACCAATCACACTGCCTGGCCTACAATAAGTGCTTAAAAACTGCTAAATTAATAATTGAATTGAATGATGGCTTTTGAATGATGATGAGTAGTACTATTCTCCATCTTCTGATGGGAAACTGGCTCTGAAAGGCTCTGATCAAATCACACAGTGAACTTGTGATGAAATTGGGACTTAAAACCATTCATCCATTTCCTCACTCAACCCTAATGCATTCAACAATCCATGCGTACCTACTGTGCACCAGTCCCTGGTAGCAGTGAGCAGAAGCAGCGGGCAGTCCTTGCCCTCCCAACCGTACTCACAGCGCGCCGCGGCCTACAGAGCCTGAGCCCATGCCTGGCTTGTGCCTGGGAGTCAGTGCTCACTAGCCGCGTGACCTTGGACAAATTAACTTTTGTGTGCTTCCATTTTCTCATCTGTTCAATGGGGAAGCCTACCACGAAAGCATTGCCCAGTAGTGTGGTACACAGTGTTTAAAACCATTCCTGGTGCGCTGTATGTGCTCAGTAAACATTACCTGTTACCATCTGCAGCTGGGAGCTTGTGACTGGTAAACACTGTGTCGGGTCCAGGGCTGCAAAGATGCAGAGAACTTGGGTTCTCCTGCTGCTTGGGAAGCTTGCAGTCGAGAGGGTAGAAAGAGACTCAGTGGGTCCCTATCAGGCGACGTGGTAAGTGCAGCCTTAGAGATACAAGGGGGATGATGGGTGCAGGGGAAGAGTAGGGAGCCGGAGGGCAGGTCTTCCAGAGCACCGAGGCCTCAAGCGTTAGGAATTGGCCCATATGGGGACCCACTAGGAGGCTGTCACGGTGGTTGAGGCCACAGCAGAGGAGGTGGGGATTAATTGGAACGAGAGGTTAATTTGATGAGGGGTGAGAGACAAGAAGACTCCAGGTCTAGTGCTCCTCCGGTGACCCCACACTGCCTGAGTGGGAGTTTCCCTTTGCAAGTTCTAACTTAATTCAGGATAGAAGGGGACACACAGGACAAGTCCCAGGTAACCCAGGGTGATGCCCACTGCATGGCGAGGGGCCCACGTGCTGGCACTTTCCTGGACTGCAGGGCCCCTTCAGGGAAGACTGATGCCGGGACTAATTGTTTATTTTGGCAATTACTCCACCCCCCCCCAAAAAAAAGAGCATGCTAGTGTATTAAGAGAGAGTAACGATCTATTTAAAATGTTTAGTCTTGCACCTGCCCATCTTACTCATTTTGAGACTCCGGGGAATATTGTAATGAACAGGGCCCCTGCCTTCATGGAGCATACAGTGCAGTAGGGTTTGCTGTTTTGTCTTTAAATTATGATTTAAAAAAAAAAAAACCACATAACATAAAATTTGCCATCATAACCATTTTTAAGTGCACAGGTCAGTAGAGTTACAAATATATTTGCTTTGTTGTGAAACAGGTCTCTAGAACTTTTTCTCCTTGCAAGACTGACACTCCATGCTCATTAAACAACTCCCCTTCCCCCCTCCACCTGGCCCCTGGTGGCCGTGCGAATTTGGCTGCTTTAGATACTTGACATAAGTGGACTCATACGTTATTTGTGCTGTTGTGACTGGCTTATTTCACGCAGCATGGTGTCCTCAAGGTTCATCCATGTTGTAGCCTGTGTCAGGGTTTCCTTCCTTGTTAAGGCTGAGTAACATTCTATGGTAGGTGCACTGTTTTATACTTCACCTTTTAGCCTCACATCCCTGTTTTCAAACAAAATCTTGCCAAAAATGTCTGTGTATTGAACAGATATAGAAGAGAACCGTTCTGATGGAACTGTTGGCCTGGAATCACACCACTGTGCCCTCCTCCGTGGCACGGGAAGCCTCCGAGGAACTTGGAGCCCAGTGGACCACGATCTGATCCAGTGGTGATCAACGTGGGGTCTCTGGACCAGCAGCAGCAGCACCTGGGGACTTTTATTTATTTATTTATTTTTATTTTTTGAGACAGAGCCTCGCTCAGTCACCCCAGGTAGAGTGCAATGGTGTCATCATAGCTCACTGCATCCTCAAACTCCTGGACTCAAGTGATCCTCCCGACTCAGCCTCCCAGCTAGCTGGGACTACAGGTGCTCTCCTCTATGCCCAGCTAATTTTGCTAATTTTAGTAGAAATGGGGGTCTTGCTGTTGCTCAGTCTGGTCTCAAACTCGTGGGTTCAAGCAGTCCTCCCGCCTCAGCCTCCCAGAGTGCTAGGATTGCAGACGCGAGCCACCATGCCCAGCCAACCTGGGGACTTTTAAAATGCAGATTCTCAGGCCCTGCTCTGGACCTGCTGAATCAGAACCTCTAGGGGTGAGGCCTACAATCTGTATTTTAATAAGTCTTCCAGGTGATGCTGATGCCCAAAGATGAGGAGTGACTTGTGTAAAGTAATTTGGGAACTTTCATGGGATTCAGTTATTTAGTACCTATCGTGAATGAAATTCTAGAGTATGTGTTGCGGCCGGGCGCGGTGGCTCACGCCTGTAATCCTAGCACTCTGGGAGGCCAAGGCGGGCAGGTTGCTCGAGGTCAGGAGTTTGAAACCAGCCTGAGCAAGAGCAAGACCCCGTCTCTACTATAAATAGAAAGAAATTAATTGGCCAACTAATAGATATAGAGAAAAAAAATTAGCCAGGCATGGTGGCGCATGCCTGTAGTCCCAGCTACTCGGGAGGCTGAGACAGCAGGATCGCTTGAGCCCAGGAATTTGAGGTTGCTGTGAGCTAGGCTGACGCCACAGCACTCACTCTAGCCTGGGCAACAAAGCGAGACTCTGTTTCAAAAATAAATAAATAAATAAATGAGTATCTGTTGCCAGGGAAACCAAGAAAATTAAATCTCTGTATTAGTTAGCTACTGCTGAGTAACAAACTGGCCTTGAACCTTTAAACAGGGTCAGGAGTCCGGGTGCAGCTTTGCTGAGAGACCCTCTGGCTCAGGGTCTCTCACAGGCCTCAGGAAAGGTTAGCCAGGGCCTCAGTCATCTGAAGGGTCAAGTGGGCACGATTTGCTTTTAAGCTCACTCTTTGGTTGTTGGCAGGATTCCCGTTCTGGCGGGCAGGAGGGCTGACAACTGCTCTTCCTCCCTGGCCGTTGGCCGAGGCCTCCCTCGTTTCCTTGCCATCCTCTGCACAAGGCAGCTGGAGGCATGGCGGCTGGCCTCACCAAAGTGAGCAAGCAGGACGGGGCAAGAGAGGGCACCCGAGATGGAAGTCGTAGTTGTTTATAGCATGATCTTGGAAGTGGCAGCCTGTGACCTGTGCCATATTCTGTTCACTAGAAGTGCGTCACTAGGTCCAGCCCACATTCAAGAGGAGGTGCTCACGCAAGGGGGTGTATATGAAGGATGGGTGAAAGGATGGCATTGCCGATAGACTAACAGAGAAAAGAGGTAGAAGATGTTACAGCACACAACTGCCCTTCTGTTTGCTTAAACACCTGAGGCTTAACTTGTTGTCTTTTTTTTGAGATAGAGTCTCACTTTGTTGCCCAGGCTAGAGCGAGTACCGTGGCGTCAGCCTAGCTCACAGCAACCTCAAACTCCTGGGCTCAAGCGATCCTGCTGCCTCAGCCTCCCGAGTAGCTGGGACTACAGGCATGTGCCACCATGCCCGGCTAATTTTTTCTATATATATTAGTTGGCCAATTAATTTCCTTCTATTTATAGTAGAGACGGGGTCTCGCTCTTGCTCAAGCTGGTTTTGAACTCCTGACCTCGAGCAATCCCAATCCCCCAATCCGCCTGTCTTGGCCTCCTTAACTTGTTGTCTCTAAGAGTTTGTTTACACAGCCTTGAAGAGTATTGAAGTGTGACCCTCCCCCACAGTTACCACTTTACAATAGCTCCCTTTTTACCCTTTATAACCCAAATAAAAGGCCTAAACCCTTCACACTTGGGGCCAACACTTCTTTCTTTCTTTGTCTCTTTCTTTCTTTGCTTTCTTTTCTTTATTTTCTTTCTTTCATGCCATGCCCTCTCTTCTCTTAAAAGCAAAATAAACTTTCTTTAAAACCTATCCTAATCATTATGTCAAAAATTCTTTCTCAGCCGGCAAGGTGGCTCACGCCTATAATCCTAGCACTCTGGGAGGCCAAGGCGGGTGGATCATTTGAGCTCAAGAGTTTGAGACCAGCCTGAGCAAGAGCAAGACCCCGTCTCTACTAAAAATAGAAAGAAATTAATTGGACAACTAAACATATATAGAAAAAAAAATTAGCCGAGCATGGTGGTGCATGCCTGTAGTCCCAGCTGCTCAGGAGGCTGAGGCAGGAGGATCACTTGAGCCCAGGAGTTTGAGGTTGCTGTGAGCTAGGCTGATGCCACAGCACTCTAGCCCAGGCAACAGAGTGAGACAAAAAAAAATTCTTTCTCAGCCCACGCTACGCATTCCCACCCTAATAGTAGGGATCTTTTAGGAAGTCGTCTCCAACAGTCCCTGCCTCTGCCCTTGCGATGCCCTCGTGGGGCACCAGACAAGTACACGCCTAGTTTCGGAATCAGAGGAGAACAGGGGTCATAGCGGTGAGCACAAGCTCAGTGGAGGCTCAGAGAAATAAAACTCTCTGTTGGAGGAATCAGGAAGGTTTCCTGGAAGAGGTGGCATTTACTATGGGCCTTGAAGGAACGGGCATGGCCCTGGCAGAGAAGGGCTCAGCTTAGGCAGAGGCAGCGAGGCGGGAAAGTGAGGACCTGCTCAGGTGTGGAAACCAGGCGGCTCCTGTGGAGCGTAGATACAGGGAGAATAAAGCTGATGTGGGCTGGAGCCAGGCCGTGCGTGCATTCCATTGTTACATGGGGGAGCTCGCACCTCGGTTGGGAGGGTGGGGCTCAGGGCCCCCTTTTCTGGAGCCAGGACCCCCACGGAGCTCCAAGCCCCCCCACCGGCCTGGCCCACACCCCGTCTTCTCTTGCAGTTCGGGCGCACGGAAGTCATCGACAACACACTCAATCCTGACTTCGTGCGCAAGTTCATCGTGGATTATTTCTTCGAGGAGAAGCAGAACCTCCGCTTTGACCTGTAAGTGGAAGCTGGAGCTGGGGGAGGGGCCGGTGCTGGGAGGTGGCCGCGGGCCCTGTGGTCGGACAGGAGTTTCCCTTACCAGGGAAGGTGGGGACAGGGTAAGCTGGCTCAGCCACCTATGAACCAGCCAGGGTGGCAGGGCTCATTTATTTTATTTTTTCAAATTTTAATGAGGTATAACATATATACAGTGAAGTGCACGAACCTTAGAGTCTACTCCATGAGCAAAACGTTTTTACATCTGTTTACACCCATGTGACCATCACCCAGATCAAGAGACAGAAGACGTCAAGCACCCAGAAGTCTCCCTTTTGTGCCTTCTAGCCGTTATTTCTAGAAATATCCAGTATGTTAGAGCGTGTTTGGGGGAGCAAGGGCCCTAACTCAACTCCAGGACCCAGGCAGGGTTGCAGAGGCCACCCTCAGCCACCTTCTCCTTTCTCTGTATTCCTACAGATATGACGTTGACTCCAAGAGCCCTGATTTATCCAAACACGTGAGTCCTGCCAGCGGGTCCATAGCTTCTCGAGAGCCACCCTCTAGGTCGGCCTTGGGCTTCACCGTGGCGGAGCACGTGTCAGATGCTGCACCCTGGCACTTCAGAGCCCTCACACGTCCGGGGGCCGGGCGGTGGGGGGGTGGGCTCACTTTGAGCAGAGTGGGTGACGCTGGCCTCTTCTGTCCCCTGGATATGCAGGACTTCCTGGGCCAGGCCTTCTGCACCCTTGGAGAGATTGTGGGGTCCCCTGGGAGCCGCCTGGAGAAGCCCCTCACGTGAGTGTGCAGGGATACGGCTGTCTGGGTGGCTTCCCCAGGGTGGGCCGCCTCCTGCCTGCCTGCTGAGCGCTGGCTCGGGATGGGCAGAGCAGCTGTGACGGGCATTTGCAGGGCCATCAGGAATAAGGAGGCCCCAGGGCCCTGCCCTGATAGGGCCTCTAACCCGCTATCTCGGAAGGGCCCCGGCTGGTTATTAGAGCCCCATACTCCTGGGAAGGCCCGAGACGCCATCCAGTCCATTCCCACCCGGCCCCTATCAGCGTGTGGGGGAAGAAACTAGCCCAGAGAGGAGAAGCGATTTGCCCACGCCACATGGCCAGGAGGTAGGAGGGCTGGGATTTGAACCCAGGCCCTGCTCATACAGCACATTCCTTAGACTGTTCACAGCTTGTAGGCCAGAGCCGTGTACAGTGAGGCCCTTCCCATCCCATCCTGCCCCGACAGTCTGCGCTGTAGGACCTTAGGTGACTTTAGGGGAAACCCATTACTCTGGGCAGGCGCTGGGACGAGGACTCCCAAGACTTCTTGCAGTGGGGCCTGAGGGTGTCTTGGCCAGGCAGCGAGGGCGACTTCGTTTGTACCTCTTTCTCAGGAAGGGACGGGGACAGGGACAGGGCCAAGGAGAGGCCTGCAGACTGGGACAGCGTCCAGGCCACAGGGCGGAGCAGTCAGGAAGTTGGGGTCAGGCTGGGCCAGGTGTCAGTTCCCTTACCATGATCAGTAGCTGCAGTGTGTGTGTCGTGAGTGGTGTGTGTGTGTGCTTTGTAGGGTATGGTGTGTGTGTGGTGCGTGCTGTGTATTTGGTGTAGTGTGGGATGCCGGGTGTGTGTGTGGTGTGATATGTGTGGGGGTGTGGTGTGTGTGGTGTGAATGTACGTGGTGTGGCATGTGGTGTGTGTGTGCGGTTTGTAGGGTATGGTGTGTGTGTGGTGTGAATGTACGTGGGGTGGCGTGTGTGGGGTGTGAGGTTTGTAGGGTATGGTGTGTGTGATGTGAATGTACGTGGGGTGGCGTGTGGGGGGTGTGGTGTGTGTGTGGTGTGTAATGTGTGTGGTGTGTGTTTATGTGCTGTAGTGTGGGATGTGGGGTGTGTGTGTGGTGTATGATTGTGTGGGGTATGTGTGGTATGTTGTGTGTGTGGGGTGTGGTTTGTGTGTGGAGGTGTGTGGTGTATGTGTGTGGGATGTTTGTATGTATAGTATGATGTGTGTGGTTTGTGTGGTATGTGTGTGGGGTGTGTGTGGTGTGTGATATGTGTGGCGTGTGTGAGTGTATGTTATGTGTGTGTGTGGTGTGTGGCGTGTGGTGTGTGAGTGTGTGTGGTGTGTGATATGTGTGGCGTGTGTGTGTGTATGTGGTGTGTGGGCGTGTGTGTCTATGTGGTGTGTGTATATGTGTGGCGTGTGTATGTGGTGTGTGATATGTGTGGCATGTGTGAGTGTATGTGGTGTGTGTGTATGTATGGGGTGTGTGTGTATGTGTATGTGGTGTGTGTGTGTATGTGGGGTGTGTGTGTGTGTGTGTGGTGTGTGTGTGGTGTGTGATATGTGTGGCATGTGTGAGTGTATGTGGTGTGTGTGGCGTGTGTGTGTGTGTGTGTGTGTGTGTGTGTGTGTGTGTAGTGTTGTGTAGAGTCCCCCTCCCAGCCCTTGCCTGTGACCCTCAGTAACTGTGGCGACTTCAGGGGCCCAGAAAGGTCTCATCTCTGGTTCCCAGAAAACCGTAACAGCGACCATTTACCGAGACCGGGGCAACGCCCACATTCGGAGGGCTCCGAAGCTTATAGAATTTGGGGCCTTTTCAAAAGAGAATACAAAATTCACAGTCAGGGCTGCCGGGCCCCTCCCTCCTCGGACACATCCCTGACAGCTTTGATCTGTAAGTTTCTGTTCTTCCTCTAGCGTGGAAGGGGCTCCTGAGAGTAAGAGCGGGCGCGGGAACGTCCGCCCCCTGCCTGTTTCCTGTGAGCCGCGTGCCGAGCATGCACGCTCACGGGCACTTGGTTCCCACCACAGCCCTCCGCAGCCCACACCCCGCCCTCACCCCCCGCCCCACCCTCCGCGGCTGTGCCCGGGTTGCCAGGCTGGAGGTGCCCTGCCCTGCAGTGGGTGTGTCTGCGCTTCTCTGCTCCCACCTGCCTGGGGCAGTCTGTTTCCTGCCTGCCGTCACCTCGTCCCCCTTTGGCGGGGGGACATCGTCTGGGGATGGGGATTGAGGAAGACTTCTGTGGGAGTCTTTTGAGCTAAGCCTCAAAGGACAAGCGAGATCTAAGACGTAGAGGTTGACGGGAACGTGGGTGGCGAGGTGGACCTTTCACCGCTGCGGCACATGGTGACCATCTTGGCACAGTTTCACGCGGCCGAGCGTGGTTGTCCTGCCCAAACCCTGCGAACGGCTCCTGTTTCCTGGCTGCGTTCTGGGCCAGACGCGAGGGTCAGTGTTTCGCCTGTGAAACCCGTGTTAGCTCGCTGGGGCTGTTGTAGCAAATACCACGGACTGAGCGGCTGAAATAATAGAAATTTGTTTTCTCACAATTCCGGAGGCTGGAAGTCCAAGATCAAGACGCCGGCAGGGCTGATTTCTCCTGGGTCCTCTCTCCGCGGCTCGTGGCCGGCCATCTCTTCCCCTCCCCACGTCTTCCTGCGCTCTCCCCTGGGCTGTCTGGGTCCTGATCTCTTCTTAGAAGAACATACCAGTCGTACTGGATCAGGGCCTAGTTTACCTTAATTACCTCTTTAAACACCCTGTCTGCAAATACAGCCACACCGTGAGGTCCTGAGGGCTAAAGCGTCAACATATGAATTTTGGGGGAACACAATTCAGCCCCTGCCATGACCTCATGTGATTTTTTTCAGGAATCTCCCCATTTCGCAGCTGAAGCTCCCCGAGCTAGAGCAATGGTTCTCAAACTGCAGGGCCGACGGCATCCCCCGGGCTGTTAGATTAAGCGCACTGCGCTCCCTGGAGTCTCCCATCCCTATGGGCGGGGCCTGGGCATGTACGTTTCTAACACGTCCCTGGGGGATGCTGGCGCTGCTGGTCACATAGCCCACTTTGAGAACCACTGATGCAGAGTAACTTGCCCAGAGAAGGCCTGTCCTTGCCCGGCCTGTGGCTTCTGGTCCCGTGGTAAGGGCCTGCAGCACAGAAACTTGCCTCCAAGAATCTGGCGCAGTGCCCCGGCCTCTGCGGTGGGGCGTCGGCTGATGGTGTGCTCTCTCTTCCCTCCACAGGATAGGCGCCTTCAGCCTGAACTCCAGGACAGGCAAACCCATGCCGGCTGTGTCCAACGGGTAGGTCGCCAGAGCCTCTGGGCTTGGAGTCCTCAGACGTTCAGGCTGCAGGCCCCGCCCTGCTCCCATCACTGTGACTTCAGCTCTGGTTAGGGGACAGAGGGGCTCCTACCCCCAGAGGGACCCAGGCACTTTGGACCCTGGACAGAGGCCCCCTACCCTGCAGCTGGCCCCTCCCCCGCCCAGGTCAGAGCTTGGGCGCCAGCCCCTGTGGGGGCCAGCCTTGGGGAGCAGGCTGGGGCTTGAGGTAGGGGCTCTTTTCTGGGAATCCGCAGGGCCGGGCACTCTCCACTCCCTTCCTTCCGCTCTCCCTGGCCTGGTTGCTTCCCCTCCCACCCCCACCCCTTTCTCTGTGCCTTCCCTCCCCTCCTCTGCTCAGCCCTGCTCCCTCCACTGTCTGCACTACTGGATGCAGCCTCCCCTCACCACAGAGCTATCCAGCTGAGACCCTCTTTTCGTGTTTGCTTGCCAGCTGCGGTGTGTGGGCCATCCTCGCTCCGCCCCCTTGACCATCGGCCTTGGCTGGCTTGGTGCATGGCTTCGCCACCCCCCCTCCCCTTCCCTACCCATCCCCTGCCCTGGCTTCTTTCTCATTGCTGCTGCGGAGCAGGGCAGGGGGCGTCTGGCTGGAAGACCAGCCCTGAGGGGCCTGGTGGGAGGGCATTTCTGGCGGGTAGGCAGAGCTCCCTGGCTTCCCCGAGGGCTCCAGGAGGTGGGGTTGCAAAACTGGCCAGCTGCACACAAGCAAGGGGCCTCCAGGGGACGGGGAGAATGTGGACACGACACAGGAAGGTAGAGATGCAGCAGGTGGATGTGGACAGGCAGGAGTCAGAGAGAGGCACAGAGACAGGGAGGAAGGGAGGCCAAGCAGGTGGGAGCAGGTTGGGGCTGGAGAGGAGAGAAGCAAGATCGGAAATAGAAGAGGGACTCAGAGGCGAAAGAGAGGAACAGATGGAGAAGCAGGGGGCGGAGGTGGATTCTAGTTCCCCGGGCAAACAAATCATGTCTTTACTACCATAGAGGCCCAGACCAGGGGGTGGAGGAGGGCTTGGGGCACTCAGCTCAGCAGCCCAAGTCTGGGGCACAAGCTGGCAGGCATTGCCATGCCAGATGTGGTCCCTGTTCTGCCCACCTGATCGGGAGAGATCTGGGCTGTCTCTGCAGCCCCCAGGCCTCCACCCCTCCCCTGCCTCCTCTGTCTGAGAGCTGTCCCTCTCAGAGCTGGCTCTGGGAAGCGCTCCATCAGTGGTTCTCAAAGTGTGCTCCACAGACAGCCTGCTGGTGCCCTGGGGCTGGCCTGAGCTGTGAGGCTGGATTGTACCAGCTTTGCACGATTTTACAGCAAAGGGTGCAGGGAGGGAAGCGATACTCATTGAAGGCCCTCCCTGTGCCAGGTGTGTGCATGTTAGTTAGTAAAATGATGCTGTACTCACAGTGCTTTTATAGGTGAGGAAACTGAGGCTCAGAGAGGTGCGGCAATGTGCCCGAAGTCATATAGCTGCTGGACAACCTGTCATTTTCCTCCCCCACCCAGCGGCCCTTGGCTACACTGGGACCCCCTGGCTTAGTCCTAAACATCAGAGTAGGCTAGTGCCTAGGGGAGGGGCTCCCACCTGACCAGGGGAAGAGATGGCACAGGTCCCCTGGGCGGAGCCCCACCCTGGGATCTTGCCCTCGGGAGGGTATTTTCTGGGGCGGACTGACTTCATGGGCCTCCCCCCCGGTTGCACCTCCCAGAGGAGCCGCAGGGTTGGCTCGGCTCTCACCCCAGGGAGACCCCAGCCAAGGAGTTCAAGGGAGGCAGCCATGGGAGAGAGCCCAGGCAAGCTGCCACCAAGGGTCTGCCAGCCCTCTGCCTTCCTCCTTCTTGCTGCTCTCCCTCCCATGATGAATCAGACTGGCTCAGAGCTGGAAGGTTCCGGGAGTCTGGGGGCCAGCTGGGTGCAAGGTGGGGTGGCTAGCCCACGAGGTCTTTTGCCCACAGAAGTGGTCTTTGGATGGAAAGTTTGAGAACCACTGGTCTGGAAGCCTCTGGGTGAGTCTGGATGCTTTTCCGATTCTAGGACTTTCACTGCAGAGCTGCCCTTCCCCGTGGGAGCAGGGGGTGGGGCCTGGCCCCAGCAAGCAGAGCACCAGGGGGCAGATGTGCTGGAAGGGAGGGAGGGGGGACAGGGAGGGCTGATGCAGGGACTGCTGAGGTTTGGGTCTGTCTTTGTCTGGCTTTCCACTCTTCCGTCTTCTCCTCTCCCAGTGGTGTCCCGGGGAAGAAATGTGGCACCATCATCCTGTCCGCTGAGGAGCTCAGCAACTGCAGGGTGAGTGCAGAGGGACTCGGGGACAGGCCCTGGCGAGGGTGGGCAGTGGCAGGACAGGCTGGCCCAGGACCCTGTGTGTCCTGGAGGTAACAGAGGGTGCCCAGGGCTCCTGATTCTGACCTGACTGTCAGAGAATTCTACGACGTTGCAGCTGGAAGGCGTCTTCCCTTTTTACAGCTGGGCAGACTGAGGCCCAGAGAGGGGAAGGCTCTCGGTCAGTGGCAGAGCAGAGCCAGGGCCCCTCCAGTCCCCATCACAGCCACCATCCAGTGTCCTTGAGCCAGGACTGCCTTGGCACCAACGCTGGCAGCAGAGGGGCCTTTTCGGGAGCCTGGACGCTTGGCATTTAGCTGTCATCTTTCACTTTTATCTCTGGAGTAGGTGACAACACCCCGTGTGGGGTTGAGGGAGGGAGTGTGTGTGTAAGTCGGAGCCTGCAATCCCAGGCAGCCCTGGCCTCGCTTCTTCTGTGGGACTGTGGGGACGCAGGAGAGGGGGACAGCTGACTGGGCAGCTGAGCACACCACGAAGGGGCTCGTGGGCCCCCAAGGCTAATAATACGGATAAAATACCACAATGGTGATGGTTATTATCGGTCAGGTAACGGGCATTTTACGTAAGTTATCACTGTTCCCACAATAATGCTAGAAGGCAGGTACTAAAATGTTATTCCCATTTTACAGATGAGGAAACTGAGGCTCAGAGAGGCAAAGTCACCTGTTCAAAGAATAATAAGCAGAATTGTGGTTCTAATCCAAGTCAACCTGACTCTAAAATCCAGGCCATCCCCCAAACCACCAGGCTTGAGTGCCTCTTAGGTTGATTAGGAACCACAGGTAGAAAGGGTGGGGGCCTGGGGACAAGAGGAGGAGGCTGGGACAGAAGCAGGGAGGGCCAGAGCGTGCGCCCAAACGAAGCCTAGGCTGGCCGGGCAGCACAGCATCCTACGAGCTGGGAAGGATGAGGAGGAGAAATGAGATTTTCCCACCTTCCTGGGAAGTCAGTGCTACCATCACATCAGCTGTCTGTTAATGTTTACGAGGTTAGAAATTTAAACAGAAATTTTTAAAAATTTATATTTTAATTCATTTAAAAATAACAATAGTGGAACCCATTATGGGTTACCATAAATAACACATTTTTTGAAAAATAACTGTAACTCACAAAAATCGTTTAGTGAGAAGAGTGGCCTTGCTTTACAATTTTGTAAATCTCTTTAAAGTCTGCTTGATAGAAGAGTCTCATACCTGCTTCAGTCAGTCCGTTGTGATGTCACGGTCAGGCAGCCTCCAGAAAACTCGGAGCATGATTACAAAAATAGTTATGGGCCACTTAGCAATCCCAGTCCACACTTTGAGAACTGCTAGGATAGAGGCTAACGGTGCTAGCCGACATTAATTGAGCCATTATTCTGGGCCACACACTGTGCTGAGTGGTTTATGTGTATTGACCCATTTATCTGATGTATTATAAAAGGTAGTGTGATTCACAGTATGAGGGATCGTGATATCTGATGTATTTATGGTCCTCATTCGTTTGCTCGCCTTTACATATGAGGAAACTAAAGCACAGAGAGGTTGAGTGACCTGCCCAAAGTCGCATAGCCTCTGAGTGGAAGAGATTTGGTTCCAGGCAGGTTGGTTCTAGAGGCAAAGTCTTTACCCACCAGGCTGTGGTGTCACGAACTCTGCTTTCAGGGTTCACAGCAGGAGAATAACAGGCAGAATTGAGGTCCTGGGAGGCATGGAGACGACCAAAGACACTCATATGCAACTGCTCATCCCGTTGCTGTTCAGGCAGGGTCTGAAGGAGCTGGCTGACGGGTAAAGGCCACAGGTAAAGCCCGCAAGGCGTGCGCTCGGGCGAGGGCTTGGTGCATAGCAGGTGTTCGCTGAGGCTCTGTCGGGGATGCGTGACTGAATGCTTAGTAGCAGGCAGCCCGAGTCCGCCGCAGTCTGCACAGGGGAGAGAACTCAGCCGACGTGTAGAACAAAGGTTCTGTGTACACTCCCTGAGCCTCAGTTTCCCCGTGCGTTTTGGAGCTGTTAGGGTTGCTGTGAGGACTAGGGGAGATCGTGAAGGTGAGTGTGTTTAACAGGTGCCTAGGAAAGGTTGAATCTGAATTCCTTGAAGCCTAAATTCAGTTTTCCCCCAAGCTTCTAGCCCAGCGGGCGACTTCCTCTCTTGGTTTATAATTAAATAAGGTGATACAAGTGAAAGTGCCTTGGAAATTCTGCAGCTCTGACCACACCGGCTACTGCTGTGGGCCTAGCATTCCAGGGCTTGGTAAATGGTCTTTTAATACCTGTCAGGCCCCGCCCTCTTCCTCCCCTCCCAACTCCTCCCCTCTTCTTCTTGGGGGTGGTGGGGGGGGCAGCAGCTTCCTTGATTTAAGCTGTTCCAGCGCCAGGGGTGTGTGTCGGGCTGGGGAGGGTGAGGGTGGGTGGAGGCCCCCTCCCTTCCTCCTGAGATTGTCGGCTCCTTTTCTTCTGGGCATCTTTGGCTGAGTTCTGCCTTTCCCTAGAATACTTGCTAGGAAAAGAGACTAATTCCCAGCATCTGGCTGAACTAAAATAATTACATCTGAACAGCTTTGCTTCTGTCTTTCCAGCTCAGCATTCAGTGGGAGGATCAAAGGAGGAGGGTGGAGCCTGGGAGCTGGCTTTTCACCAGAGCGGGGCTTCCTGCTCACATGAATGCATCTGCAGAAGTAGACAAACCCTCCCTTTATCCGCGGGGAGGGTGTGGGCGGGTGGGGACCAGCAAAGGATTAGAGGAGTGGACTCCAGAGTGTCGCCGGCATACTTCGATAGGTTATAGAAAAGCTTGCTTGTCTGGAATTGAAATGCCAAGAGAGTTCCCACAATCAGAATTTGACCCAAATACTACTTACCGAGTGGTACTTGAGGTTGATGATGATGGGGTTAGGCTCCCAAAGGGCCTTCTGAATCAGCAAGGGTTTAACTCAGCCCAGCAGGCAAACTATTGTTATTGTGTCTAATACCAACCAGCGTTCGCATAGTCTTTAGTTTACCAGGGCTCTCTTATTTATAGTCGTATTCGATTCTCGCCGCAGGGCTGCGGCTGCATGGGTGTGAGTGACCCTGTCGTACAGAGGCAGAGAAGTGAAGTGGCCTGCCTGAGACTGCTGGCATTCTAGCTCAGGCTTGGACTCCTAATCCGCACCCGTGGAGCCACGAGCCCTCATGGTGCATGGAACAGCCAGGGACCTCGTGGTCCTCGAGGGGCTCGATGGCCTTCAGCAGGCAGGCTGGCTTTGCGCAGCGAAGGCTGGGCTTCCTGGAGAGGTAGGGGCGGTGTCGAGGCAGAGCGGGAGCGCCTTGGCTGCGCCTACACCTGCCGCCTCCCACACCTGCCTGCTTTGGGGTCGGGACTTCCTGGCTCAGGATGGCCCGTCCTCAGGACCTCCGGACCTCCGGGTCAGGTCCTCCACGCTCCCGGCAGCCCAGTCTGAGTGGTGGTGGTGAAGGGGCCTGCCGGGCTTCTCCCTGCAGCTGTCGCTGGGGTCCTCCCCACCCCCCGGGGCTCACCAGCCTGCTCACGTGTTCATTCATCTCCGTTCGACAAATACGCTTTGACTCAGCCCCTGTTCTCCCGGAGTTTCTAATTTAGTATGAGAGTTGGAAATGCCAGCCAGCAGTTCCGGTACAGCAGGGGCCCTCAACCCTCCAGACCCACCGCCTCTTTTTGTAACAGACGTTTCATAGCACTCTATTATCCTGGAGGAAGATTCATGGATTCTATATAATGTACATATATATACACACACATATATATATATATGTAACACACACACACATATAAAGGTGAGAGAGTGCGCCCATGCAGCTACATGGAAAAGATTGGTCCAGGCAGAGAGAACAGCCTGTGCAAAGGCCCTAGGGTAGGGGAGAGTGATGGTTGATGAGAGTATAGGTGGGGATGGTGGGAGTAGGAGCCAGATTGTGTGTGGAACCTTGTGGCAGTCTTGAATCCTGACAAAGTCGAAACTTTTGTTGTTCTAAAGACAATCTTCACGGAGAGCCAAAGAAAAAGCCATAAAAATATAAATGGGATAGAAAAATCACACAGAGATAGTCATTGTTGTTGACATTTTGATGTGTTTCATCCAAGGCTTTTTTCCTGATTATACATGTATATAATTTTTTCTTATAATTGGCATAATATGTGATCTGGTTTTGTAGCCTGCATTGTCCCATGTCATTAGATATTTTTAGAAAACATGTATTTAATAACTGCATATTCTCTATTAAATAGATGGGCCATAGTTTATTGAAGCCTATTCTTTTGTGGGAAACAGTGTAAACAATACTGCAGTGAACATCCTCATATCCAAATTGTTCTAGGGTGTTTTTTTGACCTTTGGTTGATGGATTTTGGTTAGTATCCCAGACACACAGGCTCAATGAGTGGGAGGAAAATGGTCAATCTGGGGTTTTCAGCTTCTGAATGACCGAATCAACAGATGCACCACTGAGTGGACTGTTTGGGAAGTTGGTCATTAAGACAACAATGAAATGCCAGCTTGCCCTGCACGCGGTTATTATAGTTAGTACATAAAGATAGGCCGCATCTCCCAGACCAACTTCTGTGCCCACCATCTGTGTTTGAATAAACTCTTGCCTGTGGGGTCTTCTCTGAGTCCCTGGGTGTCCTGCTTTTGCAGTCTCATCCAGGTCCAGGCAGCCTGGGCTCCGGCTTCCTTCTCCCAGAGGTCCCTATTCACGGAGTCACCCCAGCTCCAGGCTGTCTTTCCTCCTGCTGAGGTGCTGAATTTCAGAGTTGTAGCTAATGATTCCTTTTCTTTTTAATTGATATCTTCTTTTTTCTGACTTACAAAGACAATGTTACTGGCCGGGAGCGGTGGCTCACACCTGTAATCCTAGCACTCTGGGAGGCTGAGGCGGGAGGATCGCTTGAGCCCAGGAGTTTGAGGTTGCTGTGAGCTATGAGGATGCCACTGCACTCTACCAGGGGCGACAGAGCAAGACTTTGTTTCAAAAAAAAAAGACAGTGTACTAATTCTAGGAAATTTGAAGAATCCATCAAATTTTAAGGAGAAGACAATAAGGGTCACCATGATCTCACCGTCTGTTTAAAAGTGTTTCTTAGGGCACGGTGTGTGAGTTCTTAACAGTGGATCCAGACCAAATGCCGTTGCTTACCAGCTGTGTGACCCTGGGCAAGTTACTTAAGTTCTCTGTGCTTTAATTGCTTCATTTGTAAAATGTCTTTATTAAAAATGTTGATATTTTTTATTATAGATTTTTGCATGGATTTCAATTTTTTTAATATCACATTAAAAATATTGTTTGATTACTGAGATTTTGGGTTTGGGTGCCCTTACATTTTGCACTCACCTCATTCTTGCTCTGACTCTGGGGCTGTCGGCAAGACCCAGGCAGCTTTCAGGTCTCCCCTCCTGGGTGTTGCCACCCTGTCCCCAGCCTGCAGCCCACCAGCCGACCGCTGGGCCTGACCTCTGACCTCCATCGCCCTCTCCTGGGGCAGCGAGGGCTAAGGTGGGAGAGCAGGCCAGACCCCCCCTGAAGAGCAAGGCCTTTTGCTGTAGTCTCCAAGCCACCCCATTAGCATACAGAGAGATACAAATTGAGGCAATCCTGCTGTTTTAGAACTTAATATGTTTTTTTAAAGATAGGGTGAAAGGCAGAAATTGCAGGAAATTATATATTGCAGGAGCTGCTTTATCTTCTCCGCAGTTGATTCCAGCGATGCTTCCGGTTTGGGAAGAGCATTTCATGTGCTCAGAGAGCCCCACCCTCAAGCTGAGGCCATCAGACAGCCGAACCTCTGACCCTTGGCCAGAATTCGCTGCTCTGCTGTCCTTTGAGACCTGTCCATCTTATTGTACTTTCCCCAGCCTCTTCTCGCGTTCCCGCATATATGAAGGGGTTGCTGCTGTCCCTGACCCACATTTGAAGGGGAGCAGTGGCAGCCTCGTTCCCAGGACTGTAGACAGAGCTCAGGACCACCTTCCAAAGCACAGGCCCCAGAGGGTTACGCAGTCCTCGGCTCAAGGACTTCCCTATGGCGCCTTACCGTTAGGGAGGAAGCTTGCCTTGGTGACAGCCTAGAAATTTCTCTGCAGGTCTGTCTTGTCGCCCCTGGATTCTACAATGGCGCAACAATACAGATGATCGTAGTGGGCTTTTGGCAAATGTTCCTGGGTCTAGATTATGCTGGGGGAAGATCAGGCTGAGCCACAGAGTAAGTCCCCAGCCCCAGCCACACCAAGCTTATCTGCCATCCGTGGGGAGGGAGTGCTGCACGCTGGTGGGCTTTCCAGTTAGCTGACTTTCAGAGCCCGTCCGTTTTCTTTTTTTTTTTTTTTTTAATTTGAACTAGTTTGCACAGAGTCCTCTCTGAAATGGATTTCACACTTCTCTGACTTCTCAAACTGAGGCAAACAGAACATAATTAAACTTATCTTGATGTTTGGAGGTCATCATTTGGAATCCCAGTTATTAATCTTTGGAGCCAGACTGTCTTGTTCCAGTCCCAGCTCTTCTTACTAGCTGTGTGGCTTCGAGCAAGGGTGCTAACCTCTCTGTGCCTCAGTTCCTCGTCTTCAAAGTAGGAATAATGGCAGTCCCTACCTCATAGGGTTGTTGAGAGAATTATGTGAATTGATTCAATATAAAAATAGTGCCTAGCACGTACTATGTAGAACCATATTACTGATATATTGCCATTTTCATAGGCCAACAGCAGTTGATTGTTGGCGGTTTCCCATGGCTCTAGGAGTAGGTGGCACTCTGCAGGTGTTAGCTCCAGCTCTGCACGGCACCGTGGACCCAAACGTACGTCATCTCCTTTGGTCTTCCCAACAGGCTCCCAAGGGGACATCGTGATCCCATTTTGCCAAGCCTCAGAGAGGCTGAGTGGCTTGTCCCAAGCTGCTGAGCGGGGAGGTGACCAGCCAAGTGGTCCTTGGCTGCTGTGTTCTGTCCTGTCCTGTCCGCCAGGCGCTGTGCCGACGGTTGCCCTCTCAGCACAGCACTCAGAGCCCTGGGAGCCGTGATGGTCTGTCCAGTTCTTGCGTTTATTTTTTTCTAATATTTCTACTCCCTTCCTGATATTACAGGGCTCTTGAAGGGTTTGTCTAGGAGGCAAACAGATTTTGTGGCGTCTGTTTCGGTTGTTTATATTTTATAGTCAACCAACGCACGCTGAACATGTCACGTGTGGCTCACCTGTGTTCAATCAGGTAGAGTGTCACATGGTTGGCCTCCAGACACCTGAGAGGTCACTGTGACCACACCTGAGCCTCATCCTGGGGAGGCTACAACAAACTACCCTGGCTTTCCAGGAGTGCCAGCGCCCCCCCAAGGACACGCTGCCTCAGTGTCCCCAGCTGCTGCCCTGCCCCAGGGTTCTCCGTGTGGCTTCCACACCAAATCCTAAACTGTCCGGCTTTAAAAGGACCGTGGTGGTCATCCCACTCAGCACGTCACTTCACAGAGGAGGAAACTGAGGCTCAGAGCTTGAGTGACATGTGAGGTGATAGAGGTAGGAGTAGGACAGGGATAGAGGCCACACACACTGTGAGTGGGGGTGGGGAGAGGTGTTCGGATAGTAATAATAATACCATGTTTCCTCAAAAATAAGACCTACCCATAAAATAAGCCCTAGCAGGATTTCTAAGCATTTGCACAATATGAGCCCTACCCCGAAAATAAGACCTAGTGGTGGGCGTGACTACGCAGCGTGTCTGCACAACCCGTGCATTTCGTCACGGAGCGGTAAAGAACACCAGCAGCCCTTCTCGTCTGCCCCAGGAGAGCTCTATTGCTTGACATGAGAGACTGGGGCCAGTGGTTCTAAAGGAAATAGAGTCGCAAGACATTCAGGATGGAATTCGGGGTTTGGAGAGTTATGATGGTGCTCCAGAAGAAGACGACTTAACTCTATTTGAATAAATGTAGACTGTTGTACCGTACTTAAAAACAATAACACATCTCCTGAAAATAAGCCCTAGGTGTCTTCTTGAGGAAAAATAAATATAAGACCCTGCCTTATTTTCAGGGAAACAATGGTAGCTCACATGCGCACAGCACTTAGTGTGTGCTGTACACTGTTTTTATTTTTTTGAGGCAGAGTCTCACTCTGTTGCCCGGGCTAGAGTGCCGTGGCGTCAGCCTAGCTCACAGCAACCTCAAACTCCTGGGCTCAAGCGATCCTCCTGCCTCAGCCTCCCGAGTAGCTGGGACTACAGGCATGTGCCACCATGCCCGGCTAATTTTTTCTGTTTTTTGTAGTGACGAGGTCTCGCTCTTTCTCAGGCTGGTCTCGAACTCCTGAGCTCAAGCGATCCTCCCACCTTAACCTCCCAAAGTGCTAGGATTGTGGGCATGAGCCACCACGCCCGGCCTGCACTCCTATTTTGATACATATTTCTATTTTATCCTCAAGGCCGTGAGGCGGGCACTGCCCTCACGCCTGTTACAGACGAGGAGGCTGAGCACGAAGCGGGCACAAAACTCGCCCCACGTCGCACAGCTATGAGGCTGGGGCTGAAGCCCTGTTCCTGCCCATCATCCCACCACAACCCGCCTCTCAGCCTTTCGACCGTGTCCCTCAGCCTCTCGACCGTGTCCCTCAGCCTCCCGAGCGGTTACGTAGTCATCCCTGCCGCCATTTGGGTCCTCGCTGGGCTGCGTTGCTAATCTCAGACGCCCCCCGAGAGCAAGGGGCTGGTGTGAGGGAGCTGAGTGGTCTCCCCGCAGGCCCTGTCCCTCACGAGCCTGGCAGGCGCGGGGTGTATCGGGCAGAGCCGCAGCCGCTCGGGAGCCGATTTGTCAGGAGGCAGAGCTCTCAGATTGCCGAGGCCACTCTGGGCTGGGCGAGAGGCCCGGCGGCTCTGCCCAGGGCCCTGTGGGCCCAGCAGGCTGAGGGCCCGGAGCCGCGAGAAGGGAGAGGTCCGGCAAGCCTCACTGGCGCCGGACGCCTTCTTTGAGCTCTTGGGGAGTGTGTGGGGACAGTCGGGGCAGGGCTGGTCCGGGGAGGCAGACGCCAGGCGCTGCGTGGGGGACTTGGGAGCTTCTCCCTGCACGGAGCCTCCGGCCTCTTGGCTGTAAAATGGGCGTCCGGAGGGCCTCTCGCGCGTTGGTGGCCGGGAAAGTGTGCTCCCCTGGCACGTCCTCAGGAACCACAGGACACGAGAGGGAGTGAGGCGGCGCGGACAGGACCAGGGCTTTGGGCAAACGGGTCCAGCTCACCTTTCTGAGCCACTCAGTAAGACTGTAGCGAAGTCATGCGTGTCAGTGTTCACGAGGAAGCTCCGCGCTTGTAAGCTGCTACATGCCTGTAGGCTGCTGAGCACGTCACACCCTTGATCTCGTTTAGTCCTCGTGACAACCCTGAGAGAGCTATACTGTTACTGTAATCAGCCCCGTATTACAGAGGGGAAACTGAGGCTCTGAGAGGTCCCGTACTTGCCCAAGGTCACACAACAAGAAAGTGGCAGAGCTAGGACTCACGCTGCGACAACTCCAGAATCGACCTGCTTCACCCAACAGCTCCGACAGACCTGCTGGGCGGGGCTGTCTGAGGCCGACCTGGGACCCTCCACAGTGCTGGCCCAGGGCTGGCTCTGGTCAGTGCTGGGCGGATGCAGCACTGCCCTCCCTGACCAGGGCGGGGCCTGGCCCCGTGTGTGCCAGGGCCTGGGGCTGCGTCTACACTGTCCCGCCTCACACCCGCCTTCCCCTCCCCCAGGATGTCGCCACCATGCAGTTCTGTGCCAACAAGCTGGACAAGAAGGATTTCTTCGGGAAATCCGACCCCTTCTTGGTGTTCTACAGAAGCAACGAGGACGGAACGTGAGTGTGCGCACTGCGCCTTCTAGTCCCCATCCGGGCCGGGCATGGACGGCTGGTGGTGACCTGCCAGGCAGGGGGCTTGGGCCCGGCTCCTGCTCCAGAGAGGGCAGGGCTAGGGCTGCAGTCTGGGCTTCGGGGCAGTGCCCTGGCCACCTAGATGGGGACAGTGGGGGTGCGGCAGCCTCATGAGCTGGCACCATCATTCTGGGGGGTCTCAGCCACGGTACCGAGTGGCAGGTGCTGGGGATGTCGAGGGTGGGGGCAGTGGGCAAAAGGGCCCCAGGGCGGGACTGAGGGGCCCTTCATTCTTCTCAGATCAGTCCCTGTCCCCAGCCCAGTCCCCTCTGTCCACAGCGCCCTGAGCACTGTCATGTCCCGACTACCGCCTACCGTGCATGGCCAGTCTGGACCCTTCCCCGCCTGCCCTCCATGCTGCCATAGGCTTCATTCACAACTCCAGCCTCCGAGGCTCATTTCCTCCTCTCTTCCCCCAATCCAGAAGCCACCCACGTGACGGAAACGTACACAACATGTTGGCAAATGTAGGTCAGCAATGTATGCAGAGAGATTGGGGGCGAAGGTCTGGACACCTAGGTCCTCCCTGCTGGCCTGCTGTGTGACCCTGGGCAAGTCATGCCCCTCTCTGGGCCTGTTTTCTCATCCACCAAATGAACCGGCGGGATTAGGTGGTCCCGCGGCTCTGTAAACATGGCAGGTCTGGGAGGCTGTGGCCACTCAGAGGCTGGGATTTGCAGGAGCGAGGAAGCCACGGGGCAGGGAGGTTAATCAGAGAAACGCTGCCCTGCAGAGAGGGGAACTTGGCAGCGGGTTTTGACGGAGAGGAAGAAATGGGTCCGTGGTGTGGGGGCGGGCGCAGGGAGGGTGACGGGCTGGAGAATGTGGGTGCCCAGAAGGCAAGGGCTTCACCAGATCCTCCTGGTTGTGAGATTGTGTGTGTGTGTGTGAGTGTGAGTGGGCAGGGGAGCGGCAGGGAGGGGGTGTGTTTCAGTTCAAAGAAAAACCGATTTTTAAACCTGAACGTACAAAACAAGGGAAATTAGGTAGAATCATTTGCATGACAAAAGGATTCTTTGTCTCACCAAAGGACTCCCAGCAGGATTTCTTTAAATAATTCTTGTTGACTCTGACTTGACTTGCAGTGGGGGAGGGGAAGGCCCAGCGCGGCTCTGGGCGGCCACGCAGCCCCCAGGGCGGCGAGCCGGGGCGGGCGCGTCCGACTGGCCCGGAGGAGGAGGGGATCCGGGAGCCCGAGGGGCGCTGCAGAGGGCGTTCGCCAGAGACTATTCCGGCAGTGCTGTGTGGGATGGCTGGGGAGGGGGCGGGGAGAGGGAGAGCCTCGTGACTGACACGGCGAGCAGGTGGGAGGTGCCGCGAGCACCGAGCTGTGCCGTGGAGCACAGGGGCAGGAAACCGGGAGGGGGTCTGGGGCAAAAGGACAGCGTGAGGACCGCACCGGGCGGGCGTTGCGTGGGGATGGAAGTCCTAGCCCCTTCCCTGGCAGCGGAGCCAAGGGAACCCAGAGCGTCGGAAGTGGCAAAAGAGCTGGTCAGAGGGGGAGGCCATGGGAGCTTATTTGGGCGCACGTTCCGCCTGAAGTGTGGGCCGGAGCTCTGCAGGGGTGCCCTGGCCCCCCGGGGATCCCACGGGCACTGGAGGAACTGACCCCGAGCCCCCAGGAGGTGGGCCGGTGTGCAGGCACCTGCCAAGGGGCGCGGGCTGACCAGCGAGAACAGGGTCTCGAAGGTTTGAGGGAGAAGAATGGAGGGTTTAGGAGGACAACAGGAGGAAGGTCAGCGAGGGAACGAGGAGAATGAACTGTCACACCAGCCACGCAAGGAGGGACAAGGAAAGGGCATCCGCAGAGCTCCCACCGTGCTCCTGGAGCTGCGCCTATTAGCTCAGAAGTCCTGGTCAGGAGGCCTGGCTGTCAAGGGGGAGCAGAGGGAGGGGAAGTCAGGGGTCCACAGGGCACCCAGCACAGCTCCCGTGCGATGGGGTCCTCCCTCCTCTGCCACCCCGTCCTGCTCCTGTACCCCTCCGGCCGGCCGCCCCAGCTCCTCCTCCTGCCCCACCCCGCTCCCGTCCTCGCCACCAGCTCTGGGGAGTGTGGGGAGGTCTCCCACGTGCATCTCACACTCCAGTGGGTGGGCGGGAAGGAGCAGAGAAGAGAAACGCTGAGCCATGGTGACAGGAATGACATTTTGACTTGAAAATTGCCAGAGAAGAAATGGCACCGGCTGTGTGGGCTTGGGCGGGGCCCAGGCACTTACTCGGTGACCTTTCCCAGCCAGGCTGTAGCTGGGCGGGTGCTGGGAAATCTCAGACCGAGGCCCTGCCCCCAGCCCGTTCCTGCTCCCGCCGCCCCTCCATGTGGCAGGCCTGGCTTCCAGGAGGGGCCGCGGGCCTGGCGTCGGGAGTGGGCAGGGACGCTGGACTGGGGCCCGGCTGGGACAAGCCAATGCCATACTCGTAGTTTGCAAAGCAGGCTCGTGGACTCGGACTGGAAAAGCTGAAAGGCTCTTTGAGATCGTGTAAGCCAGGGGCTCTAATTTCACTGGATCGAAATGCTAATGAAAGCTGTGGGAACTCTCCCCCAGGAAGATATTTATTCATTGGTTCATTTAAACAAAATCATTGAGTACCTAAGTGCCAGGCGCTGTTCTAGGCACTAGGAATGTGCCAGTGACAGACAAAAATCCTTGCTCTTACGGAACTTACGTTTTAGTGACTGATCATAAGCAGAATAAATAAGGAAAAACATAGTCTGTGTCAAAATGTCAAATGGTGACAAATGAAAATGGAAAAAAAGTATGCACGGAGACTAGGAGACGTGAGAGTCAGGGGACCAGCGGGTTGTGAATTTCAGGGTTGATAGGGGAGGTTACTTGGAGATGACATTTGATCTGAAGGTCGTGAGGGGTGACCACGAAGTCCTGGAAATGAGGGAGGGAATACTCTAAGTGCTGGGAACTGAGGTGGATACAACTCATGTGCCCAATTCCACCTGCGGTTTCAGGGGTTCACAGCCCCCTAAGTGCATCCACACACCCTTCACGGCCTCGGATGAAGAATCCGTGGTAGAGGCTGGCTCCCGGGGTTTACAGGGGAGGAAGTGGAGGCCGAGAGAGGGAAGGGCTTGCTCAGGGTCACACAGAGAGTTGCCCCAGGGCAGGGGCTGGAATCCAGGCCTCCCGACACCCAGGACCTGTCCCTGCTGTGGAGGTGCCCCCTGTACCGGAGCCCTTTCTGCAGCATTGCTAGCGAACGGCTGTCTAGTCCAGCCTGGCTGCTACTAGTGACGGGCAGCTCTTCCCCTTTGGAAGCCACAGCTGCCATCGTCCGGCGAGCAGGGATGTCACCCAGCTGCCTCCTCTGTGACCCTGGTTCCACCTGCCTCGGGCTCGCAGCCGACAGCCTTTCCCTCCCATCTCTTCCCAGGTTCACCATCTGCCACAAGACCGAGGTGGTGAAGAACACCCTGAACCCCGTCTGGCAGACCTTCTCCATCCCCGTGCGGGCCCTCTGCAACGGGGACTATGATCGGTGAGCTGGGAGATCTTCCCTGTTTGCCTTCCGAGCCCGCGCCCTCCCCACGCGGCGCCAGGGAGGCGCGTCCACGTCCACGTCCATGTGGTGGGTGCCGCCTGCGCGAGCGGGCGCCCTGCACGAGGTGGGGCTTGGGGAGCCCCCCCACCGCACGGGGCAGTGGCCTCCTCCTCACAGCGCACGGCCTCCCCTCCCTGCCCCCCTTTCCTCCCGGGCATCCCGGGTGGTGGGAAACTCCCAAGGCTGAGGGGGTGGGTGTACCTGGGATTCCAGGGAAACCAGATGGGTGTCGGGGTGCCGGGCGTGGAGCGCAGCAGCTTGTCTTGTTGTCGTTCCCGTGCAGGGGCAGACGGCACTGGTGGGCGGGGGTGATGCAGCAGAGGCCGCCAGTCCCCACCAGCCCCAGTCCCGGCCAGTGGCCTCTGGGGCATGGGGGTCCCAGGGTGCTCGCGCCAGCCGAGCTGCCGTCAGTGAGGTGGGGGTGGGTGCAAAGAGCCTACTCTTACTACAGGTGAGCCATCATCATCGTCGTCATTGGCGTGTAGATTGTTGAGTGTAGATACCAGATACCTGGTTTCTAACCCTGGCATTGTAGCTAAAAAGCGCTCACCCTGGGCAAGCTTTGACTTGTCCGACCCTTGGTTTCCTTACCTGTCAAACGGGTATTGACACACCTGCTTACCTCATAGGGCTGCCTTGACCCTCACGTGACTCAGCCTACACAGGGGGCTCTGGTACGCATGAAACACGAAACTCGGCATCTTGTGCACGAGCGTGCACTGACCCTGCTGTGTGCCAGGCACTGCGCTAGGCGCTGGGGAGTCAGCCAGGAACACGGTCGCAGTCTGCACCCTTCGCCCGACCGTGGAGTTTACGTGCCAGCAGGGGAGGCAGACATTAATGCAATAATCACACGGAGAAACATACAATTACACTCTGGGTGCATGCTGGGGGAGAGCGGCCGTGTGAGGTGGGAGCTGCGCAGCGCGTGGCCTGCGCTAAGTCGCGGGCACCCGTCCCGGCTCCCTGGCAATTGCTCCGCTCCGCGGCGTGAGCTGGCAGGGGCTCCCCGGCAGGGCCGTCGGGCGGCCTTGAGGAGGCTGGGCCTGTGCTGGCCGCTCTGACAGGAGCACTGGGTCGTCGGAACAGACACCCCAGGTGCCCGGGAGCCTGCCCACAGTGACAGGCCATGGGGAAGATGAGCGGATGCATGGCCTCCAGTCACCCCGTTTCCCTCCACGGAAACCCTCGGGCTGCCAGTCTGAGACGTGAGGTGGCCGCTTTTCCCGCCTCATGGCTGGGATGGAGAAGCCTCAGTCTGTTCCATGGTGGCCACGGGTGCCTGCCGCGTGCCCAGCCCTGTGCCGCTGCCCGTGTGGCGTGCGAGGGAACGTGGCGCTTCCATCCTCAGGGAGCTTGTAGCCTGACCACAGGGAGCTTAGGTGTGCACTCGTGTCTTAGACAGCTAAATCACGTGCTGGACCAGGCTGGGGACACAAATGCGCCTCCAGTCAAACAGCCCCTGCTACGTTCCCAGCTGGTCCTGGGGCTTCTGGGGGGTGAGGGGCAGGAGGACAGTCTGGTGGGAGCAGTAGTGTCTAGGGGAGGGCTCCTGGGGGCAGGGCCTGGAGGGAGGGTTGGGATGGAGTGACTGAGTGGGAGGAAACTGAAGGGAGGGGATGGCAGATCTTGGCAGCTAAAGTCTCATGGGGTGGAAGGAATTGGAGATCCCTGCAACCACTGCCCTGAGGTTGCTGGGGGCCCAGCTGACACCCCACATGCTGCATCTCTGGAGGGGCCCCCCAGGTCCTCAGAACCTAGTGTTGTCAGGGACGGTGAAAGGGGGCAGTGGGGCTCAGAGGCCTGGCCCTGCACGGGGCCACCAGAGAGGCGGGTATGTGGGGGAGGGTGCAGGTGGCAGGGAACGCCCAGCAGGCTCCTCTCTGAGGCAGAGCCCAGCGTCCTCTCCCCCCAGGATGCTGGCGGCTCAGCCTCCGCCAGGGCCGGGAGCAGATAGACTGTGACATGACTGACAGTGGTGTTAATTGAGGGGCCAGGCGTGTCATGCTGGCTCCATCAGCCTGCACTCCGCCCCAGCCCTAGTACAACCCACGCACCCGACAGCCACTCGGGGGGTGCCAGCGTCGGGAGGCCTCAGGGCAGGATGGGGAGGACCCTGTGCAGGAAAATGAGGCCACTGTCCCTCTCCTTCCCAGGCACGTCTACAAGCCTCACAGAGCACTCTCAGTGCAGCCCAGCACCCTGTCTTCTAAGCCAGCCAGGCACTGGGCACCGTGTTGGGCGCCGTGGGGACAGGTTGGGTGATCAGGCCCTCCCCGAGAGGTTGCACCCGGGCCAGTGGGGAGGCAGACGGTCATAATAGCAGCACGTGGCCCTGCTCTAAGTGCTTTATGTACAGGAACTAATTTAATCCTCCCGACCATCAGCTCCTTGGAAGGAGGTACTAATGCCTTCCACATAGTACAGGCAAGGAAACGGAGGCCCAGAGAGAGTAGATAACTTACCCAGCATTTTACCACCAGCTGATGGTAGAAAGAGGATTTGGACCTGGGCAGGCTGGCTCAAGATTCTATGTTTCTAACCCCTTTGCCCTGTTGCCAAATAGCCAAGACGTGGCATGGCAGGGCCATGGCTGGGGTGCATTTGGGGAGCACCTTGCTCAGGGGTTGGGGTGAATCTGCTTTGGGGTTGGAGGTGGGGAGGCCTCTTGGAGTTGGATTTAGTCTAGAATGCCCTGAAAGTCCTTCTGGCTTTAACCCCCAGCGATTCAGAGAGCAGGGGAGAGGGGAACTGTGGGAAGGAAGACCCAAAAGACCTTGCTATCTGCCTAGATTTGGGAGTGAGAGAGACAGATAGTGGCTTGGGGCTTGGGGGGCGTGAGGCAGTGGTGCCACCAACAGGGATGGAAATGCGGCCGGGAGCCAGAGTCTTTCAGATTTGTGTCATGTAGTTTTCTTTCACAGTCTACGTGCAGCCCATTTTTTAAAAATTACCCTTCTTAAATTATAACAATTATGTCTGTTGTTTGCAAATGGGCTGCTGCTGTTGGGAGGGTTGAGGAGGAAGAGGTGAACGTGGTTATAGCCACGCCAGGAGCAGGTGGCCGGGGCCAGGCACAGCCGGAGCAAGAGGAGGTTGGAGGTCTGGGAGTCCCCAGGAGGGGCAGGCAGAGGTCGGGAATGCCACAGGTCAGGGCAAGAGGGAAAATGACATGGTGGGGAGAGAGAGGAAGGGACCCAAGAGAGGAGAAGTCAGGCAGAAGTGTCGACTCCTGTTGTGAGAAGAGGCCCGGGAAGGTGAGAACCAGGGACCTGCTGAGAAAGGGTGGTTGTTGGAATGATGGAGGTAGAAACCAGTCAGTCCTATTAAAATTATGGAGTATTTAGGACATGGGCCAAGCTGTGTCCCCGTCAGTTGAAATGCATTATCTAACTTTGTGAACTTAAATTTCACAGTAACCTTAGGAGGTGGGTACTAGTGCTGTGCCCATTTTACAGATGGGGAAATGGAGAAGCAGAGATTATATGACTTGCCAGAGCAAGGAGAAGGTACATCTCCCTCTGCAGAAGTTGCCCCTGGGCTGGGGTCCCCCTGCCTTTGCTGGGTCTCCAGTCCACACGAGGCCAAAGCCGAGGGACCCAGCAGAGCAGAGCTGGAGTCGGAGGAAATGGCGTCAGGATCAGAGCCAGTCCAGCCCTCCGGTGGGGTGAAGTGGGGGTGGTGACAATAGGCCCTTCCCCTGCCTTCCCAGAATTCCGCCTACCCCCTTCTTGGACATCGTGTCCCTGTTAAACCGCCGTTGTCTGGGTCGGGCCGCTGTGCGTGAGTGGCAGCTCACAGCTCAGTGTTGAATGAGTAGATTTTAAGTGTGTGTTGAGGGTACGGAGCCCTCCCCTGGAGAGCGGGCAGGATTCGCCACGGCTTCACGCCTCTGTCTGGCACGCCGGATGCACGATCCGCCTCTCCTCTGCGTCCCGCCCACGCGGAGCATCCGGGAGGGCCAGGCACGTCCACACGTATGACCCGAGGAGGGTGTCACGTCATTCCAGGTGTGCACTTGCAGAAGCCAAGACCTGAGTCTCGGGGCAGAGTCACTGCAGTACAGCCCGAGGCGCAAGCGGGGGCTGGGATGCCAGGCTCACCGCCTGCCCGGGAGAGGCCTGACGCTGACGCCTCTCGGAGCGTTGGACTGACTCAGTCAGTTCAGGGCAAACCCCTCGGGGCCTGCTGCCTTCGGGCCTTGTAAGCGGCAGGGAGATGGCCCTTTCCTTGCCTGGGAGCAGCTCATTAGGAGGCAGACCTGGCAGCTCCGCTCAGAGCAGGCTATAGATAGCGCTGGGTGGTGTGCAGGGGGGCAGCCTGTGTCTCTGCCCGCGTCCCTCACCCCTGCTCGCCTGCCAAGGCTCACTCACGCCTGGCTCTGTCACTCCGGCCCTAGGTGTCCAGAGGCCTAGGACACTGGCTATTGGCGTCACACCGAACCACGGAGCGGCTGTGTGATTCGGGGAAAGCTGCATACTCTGGGCCTCCTTTTGTGATTCTGTGGAACCAGGTTATTGTTACCTGCGTAGCCCGTTTCACAGAGGTGTTAGGAGACCTCGGTGAGCAACGAATATTTATGCAGCACCTGATATTGCTAGGCATTGTTCTAGAAGCTGAAGACACAGCAGTAAACTGAACAAAGAGAAATCCCTGGCCTCACGAAGCTGCCGTTTTCATGGGAAGTGTTTGGGAGACAGGCGCTTAGGAAAAGGAGTTGAGTGTTTATTTTATTTTTTATTTTTTAAATTTTTTCCGCCTTCAGTACCAGCTTCCCCAGCGTTGCATGTTGTAGGCAGAACCAAGCAACGCATGTCAAATACTGACCGTGTGAATGTGGAGTGGTATGGTTTGCTTCCACGGTAACCCCCAAGTGGGTGTGACTGTCCTGTTCTAGAGAGGGGTAGAGTCTCCGAGTGCTAAGCGCGTTGCTCAGGGCCACACCCAGTGCCTGGAAGAGCCAGGCTGCCACCCGGCTGCTCACCCAGGGCCTGGGGTCTTCCCTGCCTACCTCGCTGTCTCCCAGATCAGAGCCTTTTTATGCCACATAAGATGTTCGTTTTGTGGGCTGCAGAGGCCTATTTCATTGTCCCACACCCAGGAGCCCATTCTCTTAGGGGCTGTCCCCAGAAGTCACAGCCAGCCCGACACAGCCTTTGTTGGGCCTGTGCTGAGGGCTTGGCCGCCAAGGCTGCGGGCCCCAAGTGGTGAGCTGGGCCGCCCAGCCAGGGCTGACGCAGCAGGACTGTAAACAGAGGAGTCAGAGCTGGGCCTGGCTTCTCCCCCCGCCTTCTCCTCTCTCTGGGTGCCACTTCTGTCACCTCCTTCTCCCCGAGGGCTGCAGGGTGCAGCGTCTGAGCTAAGCTGGCCCCCAGGTTGCAGCCGTCCCTGGGGTCTTGAATGAGCCCCGGTGAGTTTGTGCAGCAGTCTCACACTCCGTGGTCTCAACCTGGGCTGCAAGTTCAGATCCCTGGGGAGCCTTGAACACCTGCTGTGCCCAGGCTATACCCCGGACCAGCTGATGCCGACTCTCTGGGTGAGGCATCAGCATCAGTGTTTCTAGAGCTCCCCAGGGGGTTCCAGAATGCAGCCAAGTTCGAAAACGAGTGCTCTAGTCTAGTCAGTGGCTCTGGCTGTACATTAGAATCGGTCAGGGACCGTCTCAAAACCACCCAAGCCCGAGTCCTCTCCAAGCCGGTTAAATCAGGCCCTCCGGCTATGGGATTAGCAAAAACCCCCTCAGCGATTTCGTGGCTATCCAGGGCTGTCGTCTTGACGTGGGTCCTCCTACAGCCTCTGAGCACGTGGTGGTCAATGATCTAGTCACCGGAGGGGCTGGCGTGGTGGTCGGAGGAGAGGCTCCCTCGTGGGGTCTCTGAAGGCCCCGCAGGGCGGGAGGGCGCTGGGGAAGGGCCGAGTGGCGGGCAAGCAGGCACGGAGAGACTTCCGCTTTGGGGGTGGTGGCCGGAGCCCTGCGCTGTGTCAGGGCCGTGGTCCTGGCCTGGCTCAGACCTCCAGCTATGTGGCTCTGGGCAAGTCACTGAAGGCCTTTAGGGCTCAGTTTCCCCGCTGACAGTGAGGGGTCGAGGTCACCACTCCAGACAGACAGAGCACAGTCACTAGGGAACCCTGGAAAACAGATCCCGGGCCCTGCCCCAGCGCTGCGAGGACTGGGCCTGGGAGTGTGCCTGGAAAGCCCTGGTGATTCTGCCCGCGGCCGGGCTTAGATGTCACCTCCAGCCTTGTCATCCCAGGAACTGGGAGCTGCTGAGCCCAGGTACCCAGGCTCAGGTGTCCCTGATTTGAGTAAGTTTCATATGGAAAAGTCCCTGAGCGCGGCCAAATGATGGCGAGAAGGAGGCGTTCTTTGTAGACACCCTCCCGTGCAGCAGGCGGGTGTGCTGACGTGTCTTTGCAACTATTCTGCAAGGCCGTCATCATCCCCACCTTAAGATGGTGGCTCGTGGCTCAGCGAGGCAAATGACACCCCAGGTCCCCCGGCAAGGGCCCCGCTTCTAGGCTGCGGCCATCCAGCTCCACATCCCAGCCTCATCTCCTCCTTCCAGCCTACCAGCACCCCTGCAGGGGCTTAGATTTTTTTCTTTCCACAATAATTCACGTCAAAGAGACATAGGTTTTTGTTCTTCACAAGAATTTTAAGGGATTCCTTTAAATGGTGGGCTTCTGAGCCTGCCCGTTTTACAGGAGTCCTAGTTTACAAAATCCAGTCTGTGACCGGCCTGCAGGGCAGTCCTTCATTCCAGAACAGTCTCTGCCCTGCCGTGGGTAAATCTGTCCCCTGCCCCGCCTGTCCCGACGAGGCTCATCGGAAGGGAGACAGCGCCTCCTTCTGGGAGCCACGGAACCCGAAGGCCCAATCCTTGCGGAGCCGGCATGGGCCATGGCCATGGGCAAGATGATGGGATGTTGACAGAAGACAGGCCCTGGCAGCCGCCTCTGTGCACCCCGTTTACAGCTGAAGGCTGAGACCCCGGCTCCCCAGGCTCCGCTCACCTCCTCAGCCCTGACCTTGCCGGGGGACCCTGGCAGCACTCCTGTCCCTGGGCCTCCCCCGAGGACCGAGCAGCTGGCACCAAGGGTTAACCGCAGCCCTCCACCTCCCTCCTCCCAGCTCTGGTCCGCTAGCCTGTTACCATGGGAACACGGCTAAAAATAAAATGGGTTCTCAAAGCCCAGCCCCATGCATAGGAGTCAAAACAAACTAATTAAAGCAGCCAGGCTAAAATGTGAAGATAATTACACCCTCACTCAGGAGCCAGTCGTGGGGATGGAAAACCTCAGCAGGCCACCCAGTCAGGGCCCCCAGGCCGTCCCTGGCGTGCAGGGCTGGCTGCCACACTCCTGCCCCTCAGACCCAGGTCCCACTGCACAGCCTTGTTGCCCCTCCCGAGAAGAGCCCACCCTGCTTGGGCCTGAGACCCAGGGAGCAGCGCTCTCCCATCTCAGCGCTCGTCCCCGGGAACTCCACGGTACGGCTTCCTGCTGGGGCTGCGCCCCGCCTAGGTGGCCAAGAAGGTAGGGTGAACTGAAGTCAGGGGCTGTTTTTTTCCACATCCTCCTCAAAATTCTAAGAAGTCCCTACATGGCTCTGGGCTGCCTCTGTTCCTAAGACCTTTGCTAAAGGTAGTTGCTTTCTTTCTTGGGCTGCTACCTCCCCACCCAGGGCCCTGGAGCCTGGAGGGTGTCCTCCATCCTCTTCTGGTCCGGGAGCAGGAGGGGGCTCCATCCTCAGGCCCCTCCAACCCTGGGCCCTTTGTCTTATAGGACCATCAAGGTGGAGGTGTACGACTGGGACCGGGACGGCAGGTGAGCAGCAGGAGGGCAGGAGGGGAGAAGGTGGGCGGGGATGGGGCGGCCGCTGGGAGGGTTGAGCCCTGCCCTCGGGTGGAGAGGGCTGTGCCCGGCCCCCACCCGTGGCAGCTCTGGGGCTGAGGGAGCCTGGGTTTTCCCGTGGGAGGGGCCCGCTGCCATCCCACCCAGCTGCACTGAGGCACCAGGGGACCTCTGTCCTGCAGGATGTGGCATGGGAGGCACACGAGGCCTCTTTTGCCCAGACAGCTGCCCAGTGGCCGGCTAGTGCCTGCCATCTCACCGTGTTTGGTAGAATTTAGGATTTTGCGAAGTATGAATGTTCTAGGGCTCACATACTAGTGACCCCCTGAGCATACATGGATGCATTCTCTGCGTGAGGCCTTGGGCTTAGCATTGTGGGGTGACTGAGGTGCAAAAGATGAGCTCAGCCCTCAGAGACTCCCCGAAATCTAGCGGGGAGCTGACAGGCCATACGTAGCCCTTGGCTCACAGAGCAGCAGTTTGCAAAGAGCCGGGACTGGGGCAGCAGGCCGCGGGAAGGGCGAGCTCTGGTGTGTGTGAGTGGACTCGGGGCAGTGCCTGGGTGGGACTGTGGCTGGCAGGCGGGTCTTTGGGAGGCTAGCGCAGTCCCTTCTGCAGACCTCAGTGCCCCCAAGGAGCCAGTGCTGCTGGGAATTCAGAGACAAGGACAAGACCGGGCCTCTTAAAGCTTTAGTCTAGAACCCTCTGGCTCCTTGTCTGTTGAGCCCAATCCAAGTATGTCCTCCTGACTTTTATGGCCTCTCCATTCTGTAGCACTGCCAAGGAATGATGTAGGGGACTTCAAAGTCCCCTAATCTCCATTGGTACCTCCCAAGGCTGTGCCGGTGGCTGGGGGGATATTGTCTGTCTTAGCGAAGTGCTGTGCACATGCAGCTCTGAGTGAGGCCCGAGCCCCTTCCAAGGAGCCGCCCTCCCCTGAGAAACCCAGGGCCAGTGCCACCTCTTCAGCGACCTCACAGCCAGACAGTCAGCTCCATATTTTCACTGTCATATGCCTCATCTTCCTCTGGTGTTCCCATACTTCTGGAATATTCTCCTCTTCCATGGCAGCTGGGGACAGCCACCAGGTGCCACTGGGTCCCACCATCACGTTACTCAGTCAGAGGCTGAGAGCTATAAAACGCATAGAAATACACTCGGGCTCACGGTGGGCGTCACCTTCCAGCTGCACGCCCCAGGCAGCACGTGCGCCACTGTCCTCTGGTAGGGACAGTGAGGGTTAAAGGGCGCCGACCACAGGTCAATGGGAGTTCTGCTTTGTGCACATTTTTGCTGCACGTAGCGTAAACACACAGTGTGAGCACTGCAGAAAACACCCCCAGCTGCCTGACTGCACATAGTGCTAATTGTCTTGTTAAAAAATGTTTATTGGAGGGGAGTTTAATGAACACTTTTAAGCCCATCACTTGAATTTAACAATTGTTAAATTTTACCATATTTACTTTATCTGTGTTTTATGCTAATGTAGTTTAAATAAATTATATGCTGAGTGCAATGGCTCACACCTGTAATCCTAGCACTTTGGGAGGCCAAGGTGGGAGGATCATTTGAGGCCAGGAGTTCAACACCAGCCTGGACAACATAGCAAGACCCCATCTCTACAAAGAAATTTTTTAAAAACTAGCCCGGTATATTACTGGCTGGTTCAAGTAAGAACCCAAATAAGGTGGTTCCATTGCTCCCAGGCCCTGCCCTTTGCTAGTGGCTTGGGGTCGATTGCTCCTTGGGTGACACTGGGCTCTTTTCCCAGGGCCCAGCCTTGCCGGGTGCACTCCAGGAGTGGAGTCCCGAGGGGAATTGGGAGCCAGGGCGGGGAACTGGGAGCCAGGGCGGGGTGTGTGGGAGGCGGGGCACGTGGGAGGCGGGGCAGGGACTCAGCAGCAGTCTTCCCTTGCAGCCATGACTTCATCGGGGAGTTCACCACCAGCTACCGGGAGCTGGCCCGAGGGCAGAGCCAGTTTAACATCTATGAGGTGAGGCAGGCGCCCCAAGTCTGGGTTTGCACTGAGGATGAATGGCTCCTAGCTGCTGAGGACTACAGTGAGCGTGCGCTGGGCCGGGGGCTTTGCGTGTTTCCTGTGAAGTGGGTGTTCCTGTCCCACCCTACAGTCTCAGAGAAGTGTGAGAACTTGCCCAAAGCACACGGTTCTGCGAGAGGCAGAAGCAAGACGCCGCAACCCAGACGTGTCTGACCCCACATCGCTGAGTTATGGCAACCCCTATGGGGGTGGGGCAGAGGGTGGGGCAGTATGGGAAGGTTCTGGGCTTGAGTCCTGAGGTCCTGAGTTCAAGGTGGCCCTCTGCTTCCAGTCGGAACAGTGTCAGGGCCTGCCGAGTATCTCACCCTTCCCAGAAAGAAAGTCGGGGAACTGGGTCGGGATACCTTCCTGGATCTGGCCCTGGAGCTGGAGAGCCTCGGACAAGGGACCTGATCTCTCCAGGGGTGATAGCATTTGCCCTCAAAGGACAGTTTCCACCCCCAGCCTTTGCTCGTGTGTGCTGTCCCCTGCAGGCCTCCCCACCCCCCATCTAGCCCGGGTCCTTCAGCCACTCCAGCCTCCCGTGCGTTCTCCTCGTCTGAGCCGCCACCGACCTCATGGTTCATGCCAACCTGCTCAGTGGCAGATGCTTCTGCCCTGATGACTGCTTGGGTTCTTATCCGACTCTACCACTTACTAGCTACGTGACTTTGGCTAAGTCCCTGACCCCCTCTGTGCCATGCAAACTGGGAATTAAATAAGTTAATGGAACAGCGCCTAGCCCAGGGGTCAGCACTGTCTTCCATTGGCGTCTACTGAGCGTCACTGTGCCAGGACACTCACATTTCATACCTGTCCCGCCTCGCTGCGCTGTCCTCGCACTAGCAGACACTCAGCTGGCCGAGTCAGGTGACAGGTTGGCTTTTAGTCCCTTCGCTGAATCCGAATCTCTTAATACTTCCACTGCCTCGCCCTGTACCTCTGCTCCAACTGAGCCGGTCTTGTGTTCTAGACATCCCAAGGACAGGAAGGTGACAGCCCTCTCTGTTACCTCCCCTCACCGGCCAGGGCACTGCTGGGCACACAGTAGGTGCTTGCTATCCATTCACATGCCGAATTAAATTGAATGTGGCTGTTGTGAAGGTGGAGTGTGGATGGGTTTGTTTGAAAGGGCTCTGGTACAGCAGTTGCTTTGTTTTCTGCATCTGTAAAGAGAGCGCTGTCTTTTCCCCCCATCCTAGGCAGTGGCCTCCTTTGAGGAGATTTTCAGAGAGGTGAAGGGAAGAGGTCAGATCTCTTGGGTTTGGCTTCTAAAGGTGCTTGACAGGCCCAGAAGCAGCCGTGATCTCTTGGGCTAACAGCAGAAAACATTGGATTGATTTATTCTCCCGATTGCTGATCTCTGCTTCTTTGCAATGGACGAGAGAAGCTGCCGTCTGGGGAGGCAGGGCACCAGCCTCACACACCGAAAGGCCATCAGGTGGACAAGGAGTCCCACTCTGCCAGCCTCTGCAGGAGGCCACCCTGGGCTCAGGAAGGCCGGGCCTGAAGAGGGAACAGGCTTCGGCTAGTAAAGACCCGTGTCTCGGGCCCTGGCATGGCCTGGGTGTCAGACTCCTGTGCCCAGTTTCGGCTGGTCCCTCCTTGGACTCGGCCTTCCAAACCTGCATGCGTTGGCTGGCCTCCTGCAGAGCTCCCCTGCTCCCGGCCAGCCGGCTCCACCTCTTGTGTGCCCGCCCCAGGGGCCTTGGGAGTCACCCTTAACATCCCCACCCTCGCTCCACATCTGGTCCACGACTCAACGCTGCCCTTCCACCACCCAAATTTTCCAACATTTGTTCCCTTCGTCTCAGTCTGCCATCACTGTCCCCGTCACCTGCCTGCACGGGGCTTTGCAACAGCCTCTTCATGGCCTTCCTGCCTCCTTCCGTCCTCCACATGGTAACCAGGGCGCTCCACCAAGGTGGTAATGTGGCCACGCCTCCCCTGATCAACACCTGCCCAGGGCCACCTGCCCAGGGCCTCCCGCCCCTGCTCAGCCTGGCTCGCACAGGGGAGGTGGGAGGAGATTCCAAAAGGTGCTCCCACCCCGGCTGAGACCCACTGACCTACAGGGAAAAGTCCAGGCTCCTTCGTACAGGACACTGTGTCCCCAGCCAGCCACCTGTACTCTGTGTGTGTGGATGAGCCTAGGGACACACATCACGTCACACACCTTTAGAGGCCCCTGGGAGCTGTCCCCTGCCCTTCCCTCCGCCCATCTCCCATTTGCAGCTCCATCGCCATCTGAGGCTCTCCGAACCTCCATGCTGTCTCAGCCTCTACCTGGGCCTCCCTTCTGTCGTTTTCTCCTGGTTAGGGTCTGCGGGTCCTGGGAGACTCCCTGTAGATGTCTCCTCCAGGACCTGTGTCCACCTGCACGCCCACCCCCCACAGTCTGGGGCCCACACCTCTCCTAGGTGCTCCTGGGGTCCCCTGTGGCTGTTACCTGTTTGTGATGCTAACCGTCCCTCCGAAACCATGGGTGGGGGCTCCCTCCCTGCTGTATCCCCAGAGCCAGCACAGCCCCCGCCCCTGAGAGCTCCTCAGCGCCCCCGTGCCCGGGAGGCCAGACCCCAGACCTGTCCTGCAGCCCTGGGGGCGTCAGGAGAGCGAAAGGTCATCAGGGCTCGAGGCTTAGTGGACTGGGGAGGTTCCTGGGCTGGCCCCTAGGTGGTGCTTGTCCCCTGTGTGGAACTTCACCGGCAGCCACTTAGGGCGGGAGGGGCTCGTCCCTGGGGCAGAGGCCGGTCCCTGGGGGAGGGGCTGGTCACTGGGGGAGGGGAGTGGGCTGAGGAGCACAGGAAACCTCAGGGCGCATGGCACGTCTGCAGTGCCCGCTTTACTCGAAAGTTTGAGAACAGAGCATGGCTTTAACATTAAAACAATTATATTGGAGAGTGGAAATGTGGCACACAGGCTGATTTAAGGATAACACAGAAGACTTCAAAGAAATGTGCTTGTGGCCCGGTCTTTGGGCACACCCAGAGCCCCAGGAGTCCGGTTTCGTTCCCCTCAGCTGGGAGGGCTGTTTGGAGGAAAAGTCTGAGACGGTGTGTTTCACTCTGACAGTCCAACACCTCATGGCACAGACCGGGTGGGCTGCAGTCTCGCCCCACCTCAGCAGCTTGCTTAATAAGCTGTGTGCCCGTGAGCGTGCCCGTGAGCACCTCACTGGGGTCCTCCAGTACTGAGGGGACCCTCTGAGCTTGTTCTGGGCTTCTCGCCCCACCCCCACGCCCGGCCAGGCCCTCAGTTTCCACCTGTGCAGCCTGCAGCCTCCCACCCGAACTCCCCACCTGCGACCCCAGTAAGTCCTCCTCCCTTCTGTGTCTGCCCGGTCACCCCGACCCCTCCCTCCCTCGTACCTCTACAGCCACCCGCAGGGCCCAGGATGTGTGGTCACTTCTTGATGGGCTGTTCTTGCCGTAGCTCAGCACCTGTCACACACCGGCCAGGTCCTCGTCCCCCTCACCTGGACTCGTGGAGGCAGTAACAGTAGTAGCAGTAATTTTAAAAAGTAACTGACACTTACATAATACTTAGTACATTCCCTAGCACTTACTTACATTGACCTATTTAATCCTCATACCTTTCTTTGATGCACATATTTTTTATTCCCATTTTGCAGATGAGGAAACTGAGGCACACTGAGGTTAAGTAACTTGCCTAAGGTCACACAGCTATTAGGTGGCAGAACCAGGCAAACAATCCCTGGATGTCCCTTCCCTTCCCCTCTTACTCACCCCCACCAGGTCCCAGCATCTTAGAGCCTGCAGTGATCTGGTCCCCTGTAAGCTTGGAGGTCATCAGAGTTCCCTGCAGGCTGCTGGGTGACATCCAGTCATTTCACTTGGCGTTCTTGGCTCTCGTCCAGCCAGCCCATTTTACTCTTCTGCCCTGTGGTTCTACAGTCCAAGTGTCCCCTGGCCCTGTGCTTCTCCCCCATGGTGTTTCCTCTGACGCCGTCTCTCCCTGCCCAGAGCGCTCCTGTCCCTCCCAGCCCGCAGGACGGCCGCTCTGGAGAGCCTGTGCCGACGCTCCCACCACTGGAACGGCCTTTCCTCCCCACGACTCCCCTGACACTGCTCTGATTCCACCTTTTTGGTGGCCCTTGTCACTCACCACCCTGAGGACCTTTCTTCTTTCTGTCAGGAGTGATGACTCTAGGGGAGAAGAAATGGCACCCCCACCCCATAAATACCTGTTGAAGGAAGGGTGTGTTTATATTGGTTATCAAGGTGGCCACAATGTATACACTAATGGTCTGAGGGCAGGAAACCTGGTGTTTAGCCGGGTGTGGTAGCTCATGACTGTAATCCCAGCACTCTGGGAGGCTGTGGCAGGAGGATCACTTGAGGTCAGGAGTTCAAGACCAGCCTGAGCAAGAGTGAGACCCTTGTCTCTACTAAAAATAAAAAAATTAGCTGGGCATGGTGGCGCATGCCTGTAGTTCCAGCTATTCAGGAGGCTGAGGCAGGAGGATCGCTTGAGCCCAGGAGTTTGAGGTTGCTGTGAGCTAGGGCTGATGCCACGGCACTCTAGCCCGGGCAATGGAGTCAGACTGTCTCAAGAAAAAAAGGAACCTGGTTTCTAATCCTGTCACTACCCAGATGGCTGTGTGACCTTAGGCAAAGCACTTGGTGTCTCTGTGCCTTAGTTTCCTTATTTCCAGAAGTAGATATCAATACTCATTCACACAGAAGAGACCCTGGCTAAAGATACAGGCTAAAGGTGCAGCTGACGGCACTTTCGGGAGGAACAAGAGGTGTGGGAGAGGGGAAAGGAATTCACCAGAAACCAACAGCGGCAGAGCGGGCGTGAGAATCGCCTTGCTTTGATGGGACAGGGAAAGGTTGTGCTTAGACTTCCCCTAGTAGAAACAAAAACAAAGAAACAGCTGGCGAGGCTCAGATGAGAGCACAGATACAGTCAGTTTGAAAGTCCTGTGGGAACTCTCAGGGCAAGGTGGCCCTCGTCCCTCAGCCCCGGGTGTCTCAGCATTGGCACCGCTGACATTTGAGACCGGGGTGCTCTTTGTTGTGGGGGACTGTCCTGTGCGTTGTAGCATGCTCAGCAGCATCCCTCGTTTCTTCCTTCTCCCCCAGCTGGGACACTTGTCACGTATCATCAGACATTACCAGATGTCCTCTGGGGGCAAAGTGGCCCCTGGTCGAGACCACTGGGTTCGCCCACATACAAGCACTATCTGGCTTGGAAGTGGACGCTCACAGTGAAGGACAGTGAGGGGCTCGCAGCCAAGTGAAGGCGGAGGTGGCTGAGAGGGAGCCACAAGCCCCGGGGCGGCCGTGGGCTGGGTCCCAGCTAGGAAGACTGGAACTGGCTGAGGGAGGAGGGGGGGTATTGGGTTAAGGGGAGCAGCTTGAACCAACACAAGGGACAGGTACAGACAGGGCCACTTTGCGACATCGGCCTTCTTTGGCTGTACAGGGTGGAGGGCATGTTCCAAAGAGCAGTGGGAAAAAGGGTTAAATAAATATTCCTGGTCGATCGTGGGACACTGGGTCTGAGCCGGAGCCCAGTTGCATACCAGCCTCCCACATAACCTCCCTAAACTCCACTCCCCTGGCCCCTGTGGTCCTTGCGCTGCACTCTGCTGGGGCGGGGACCACACCCAGGTCGGTGGAGACTCCAGACCCTGCTCTGACTGCTTGGAAACACTTTCTTACCCGGTAACCGGTTTTTCCTGCAGGTGGTAAACCCTAAAAAGAAAATGAAGAAAAAGAAATACGTGAATTCTGGCACAGTGAGTAACCACCCCTCCCTGCAGCCAGGCGTAGCCGTCTGAGCCCCGAGCCAGGCCTGGCACGGGGAGCCGCGTGCGTCTGTGTGTGCAGAGTGGGGGGCTCAGACGGGGGCGGGGCGGGGGGCAGATGGAGCAACAGCCCAGGGAGCCAGCGCCCCGGCCCACGCTGAGCACGGAGCGAGGAATCGCAGACACGCCCACGGCCTTCCTGCGGGAAGGAAGAGGAAAGGAAGTCGCGTTTATCGGCCCCTCCTCTAGGAAATTCCCCACTTAGGTGTTTTTCAGGGGCTGTTTCCCTGAGAGGCAGATACTGTCATCCCCTTGTCATGAAGGAGGAAACCGAGGCCGCAGGCAGGGAAGTGACTCAACCACGGTCACACAGCTAGAGAGTGGTGGGCGTGGGCGTCAACGCTGCTCTGACCCCACCTACAAGCACTGTGTGATTTGCTCCCTGGACGCAGGCTGGCTTGGAAGTGCAAGCTCACAGTGAAGGACAGTGAGGGGCTCGCCGCCATGAAGGCAGAGGCAGTGGAGAGGGACCCATGAGCCCCGGGGCGGCCGTGGGCTGGGTCACAGGGACAGTGCCCCGTGGCTGAGGGCACTGCCTCTGCCCGAGCATGGCCACCTGGGGCCACACGCTGGCCCAGCAGCTGCTGGGGCGGGTCTTTGGGTATTTACTGAGTACTGCCATGCGCCAGGCACTGTGCTAGGCACAGCGGATCAGCTGGGAACCGGACAGACCCAGATTCCCGCACTCCTCCCCTGGTGTGTGCACACGCACACGCACACGCACACGCCTGTGTGTGTCAGGCATTTCTGACTGCTGCGGAAAAGGGCAGAATAAGGTGAAGGGACAGGGCTGGCCAAGTATCGAGGATACTGGGGAAAAGGGGTTCCAGCTGTAGGGAACAGCGCCCGCCAAGGCCCAGAGGGGGAGCCCACAGCACGAACACGTCCAAGTTCATCCTGTGCGTGTTCCCTCCTCACCCCCGGCCCCAGCAGCTAGCGCGGCCAAGCTCTGTCACTCCAGTCAGGCAAGTGGCAACTCTAGACCCAGGGGAGCTCTTAGGGAGCTCTAGGGTTCCTTTGAGGAACCTCGTTTTCTTCATCTGTAAAATGAGCCTAATAAATCTCCCCTCCCTGCTTGCTGCACAAGGTGCTGTGACAGGCACGTGGAGACGCAGGCTTGTAAACTGTAAAGTACTCTGTGCGTTCAAAGAGGACTGACCACAGAGGACTGACCACCGCTTCTCTGATTGCAGCTGATTCACAAACTGGGGCTTGGAGCGGTATTTCCTTTGTCCAAAGCTGCGGTGTGTCTCAGTGGGGGTGCTGTCGGCGTTTGGGCAGGATGAGTTTTCAGCTCAGAGGACTTCCCCATACATTGTAGCATGTCTGGCACCCCGGCCTCTGCCCATAGTTCCCAGTAGGGCCCCAGTCATTATGAGAGCTCCCCAAACTCTCCCCCCATTCCCAAATGCTGCCAGAGAGGCAGTACCTTCTCCAGCCGGGAACTCTTGGATATATAGCTAAACATAAAAAGGTTCTAAAACCCACTGATCTCGCCCGGCCTTCTTACTTCAGAGGTCATGCAAGTAATGTGATTTGCCCCAGATCACACCGAGAGGTAGGGACAGAGCAGACCTAGGCGCAGGTCTCCTGACTTCCCTTTACTCCAATTGCCCAGTCTTTATTCACCATGAAAACCACCCAGGATCCAAGACGCTTGTTAAAAAAACAGATGCCTGGGCCAGTTCCCTGGGCTTCCACTTTAGGAGGCCCAGGCTGAGGCCCCAGAATCTGCATTCAGTGCTTCCAGAACCTTGCTACGAGCAGAACCTCCCCCGCCAGGCATCTTGTTAAAATGCCAAGAATCTGCAAGTCTGTGTTGCTAACCAGCGTGGAGCTGGCACTGCTGGTGTAAGAACCACACTTTGAGGGATGAAGTCTGCGCCCCTGCAGGTCCCTGGGAGAGTCCTTGTGGCAGGGCAAGTTAGGGAAGTGCTTCCTCATAGGGGAGGTGGGGAGGTGGCGGTCAGGCCTGACTGCAGGTTAGACTCACGTGAAGCACTAAAAAAAAAAAAAAAAAAAGATTTCTGAAACTCCGATGTGGCTCCAGAAGCGCGATCGGTCTGGGCTGCAGGAAGTTTTAGAAGCTCCCCCCAGAGTGTCGTGTCAGGGAGGAACCAGTGCTGCAGGCCGTTCCCAGTAAGTCTGCGCCGCCCTGCTTGGAAGGAGGCTCTGTGGTCCTTGCCAGTGCCCAACGCTGCAACCGCAGTGGCGGGGGTCTCACCCACCCCAGCACTCCACCCTCCCCTCACCCAGGTCCTGCCGGGCCCACCCACCGAGCCCACAGGAATGGCTGAATCTGCCCTAGCGGGGGCTGCCCAACTGCTAGAGGGAGCGAGTTCTCTTACGCAGGGGAACAGTCCTCCGCCCCAGTCTTGCCTCATTGAATTGGTTGGGGAAGCCAGGCTTTTACTTGTCTCCGTGATCCTAAGTTGCTACTGTAATGAGCTGCAGGCAGCTGTCTGACTTGGCAAAGCCAATGTCAGTGTCCATGGGTCTAGAGGCCTCTGCCTGGGAGAGGGGTCTGGGGTGGTCAGTTCCCTCCAGGGAAAGGACACGCTACCCATGAGGGTCTTGGGTCTCAGAGGGTGGAGGTAGAGAGACACCACAGGGTTGAGGTGGGACCAGCAAGGTTTAACGTAAGCACAGACCGAAGCGTCATGTTTCAGGAGTAATAGTAGCGGCACGTGGAGGTGTGGGGCGTGTCAGCATTCCTGTGTCGGGAAGGCCCCCTGCCCTCCATACCCCACCGCAGGGCCCTGGGGCTGGACAGCCGGTGCCCTGGGCTTGGGCCCCTGTGCTCCAGTGACAGAGATTGGACCCCTCTGTTGAGGTCGAGAGTGCAGGCTCTGGAATCAAACGGATCCCACTGTGTCCTGGCAGTGTCCTTGGGCATGCTGTGTCACCTCTTTGAGCCTCAGTATCCTCATTCCTACCCCTATGAAATTGGGTAGGAATGGTACTCACAGGGTGGTTGTGGGCACGGCATGCAATAATGCCTGCAAAACTGGCGCGTGTCGAGTTCTGTAAATGTCAGCTCTTGCATCATAACCCATCCCCTGACCCCATGTTCCCCGCTGACCAAGTTCCCTTTTGTTTTCAAGGTCACCCTGCTTTCGTTTGCTGTGGAGTCGGAGTGTACCTTCCTTGACTACATCAAAGGAGGGTGAGGAGAGACGAAGCCGGTTTCATCGGCCTCGGGGAGGGGGAAGGGGCCCACACCCTTCGTCTTTGAAGCCCTGGCCGAAGCCCATAACGCTGGGCTCTGAGCAGACCACTGGATTCTGGGCTGAGACAACTCGCCCAGAGCCCTGCACGCCCCCGGCTCCCGAGCAGCTGCAGAGGGAACTCCCGGGCCAAGGAGGCTAGACTGGGTCACTGCAGGTCGCCATGCAGAGATAGGACCTGGGGGTGGTAGGGGCCCCGTGGCAAAGAGAGCCAAGGGCCTGGGGAGGTGGAAGGAGCCCTGAGCTAGGCGAGAGAGGGCTCAGGCTCTCGCCCTCCTTTGCCATGAATTTGGTGGATTACTTCGGGCCGGTCATTTCCCTCCCTGGGTGTCGATTTCCTCCTCTGTACACAAAGAGATTGGAGTAGGCAAGTTTTAAGGGTCCTCCCAGCTCCAGCTGCTGATACCGCTGATCTGTTGGGGTAGGGGGGCAGTGATTAACTTGCTCACTGTTATCAGGGACCTGTAAGGGGCAGTGGGATTGGGGGATGAGCCAGGGGACGGTTCTGGCCCCAGGACCAGGAGGTCAAACACGAGTTTAAGGAGCAGGAAGAGCCAGAGGGGACAGAGCCAGACCCAGACAGGCGGGGAGGCTAGAAGGCGCTGGCCAACAGCTCACGGAAAGAGCCTGACACAAGATGAGGGCCTGCCCCGCTTGCTCCCTGCCAGGACAGGTGCCAGGTCAGGGCGTGGGCAGCCAAGGGCCCACAGGTGCAGGCAGGTGAGTGGCTGCACCTGTCTGGAAAGGAGACAGGCGGGGGCGGCTGCCAAAGGCTCATCCCAGCCAAGCAGGCACCTGGCTCCCTGGCTCTCCAGGGCAGAGGGAGAAGGCAGGCCTGGGGAAGCCATGTGCACTTTCCCATGACTCTGCTCCCTGCAGCTTTCAACTTCACAGTCTCGAGGTTGCAAGCTCTCCTTCTACCCACCGAGCACACGCCCTCCCTCCGAGGACCCAAGGGGCTCCTCTGCCCCTTCTTGTCCCTCCTGTGTGCCCACTTCAGACCCTGCCCTTGCTCTCTTCTCTGTCCCATGTAGCAGCCACCCCTTACATTCCATAGCACGTGGGAATTTTCAACAACCCTCCTCCTGTTTATCCTTCTCATTTGCATAGTGCCTCCAACTCATAGAACACAGTGGGCAGGGCCGGGACAGTTATCTCCATTGCACATAACTTGCCCAAAGCCACACGCCTAGATGGTGGCAAGGCTCTTGTACCATAACATGCTACCTTCCAGCCTGGCCCTGTCGTCTTGCCCAGAGCCCTGCACGCCCCTGGGGTGCAGTGGGTGGGATGGAGATGAAGACGGAGGAAATAAAGGCTGGATGCTGTGAGGTCTCACTGAGAAGGAGCCCTGCTGGGCACAGTGGCTCACACATGTAACACATGTAATCCCAGGACTTTAGGAGGCCAAGGTGGGGGGATTGCTTGAGGCCAAGAGTTCAAGACCAGCTTCCCCACTGCCCCATCTCTACAAGAAAAATTTAAAAATTAGCCTGTCATGGTGGTGCACACCTGTAGTCTCAGCTACTCAGGAGGCTGAGGGAGAAGGATCACTTAAGCCCAGGCATTCAAGGTTGCAGTGAGCTATGATGACACCACTGCACTCCAGCCTGGGCAACAGAGCAAAACCTTGTCTCAGAAAAATAAATAAATAAAAGGAGCCATCCGAGGCTTGGCTACTGGCAAAGCTAGTGCAATCCTTGCTGGGCACGTTAGAGCCCCTCTCTTTAAACTCTCCGGAGAGCCTGAGTCAGCTGGCTCCAGGGAGGGAGAGCCCCGCATGCGTGTCCAGGCACGAAGCCGATGGAGGCTTTCGGCCTCCCTCTCCTGCCCAGTTGGACCTAGGAGGAAGGGGATGAGCACCGCTGCCCCTCCCCCGTCAGAGGAGGAGCTGGTTGCTAGGCAGCCTGTGTTCTACCCTTAGGCATCAGAGTCTAGGCTGCAGGGAGTAATTTTTCCACAAACTACCTGCTTTCCAGTGGCTTTCTTCCCTGATCTTTTTCAGAACCTAGAGCAGGGAAGACCAGTTAAGGAGTAAGGCCTGCCTTTCCTCCCACCCTGTATTTGGAAGAGCCCCTCAGCTGTAGTCCCACAGGCCAGATGTCTCCCTTCCTCTACCAAAGGCTTATCCTCTATATCCCACACTGAGAGATGACAGCAAATAGCGGATGAATATACTAGGCTAACTGCTGTAACACCTAATTCCCTAACCTCACGGCTTAAAGCAAACACAGGTTTATTTTTCATCTGTGGGATGTCAGGGTTGGGTGGAGAGAGGATCCGTACAGTCATTCAGGGACCCAGGCTCTTGCTATCTTGTGGCTCCTTTTCCCCTAGAGGCTGGCGTCCACTGGATGCTCTGCCCCCAGCCAGCAGAAGGTGGGAAAGAGCGTGGGGAGGACTGTACATGGCCAGCAGACTCTGGTTTGGGTCTCCTGCTAACCATGTCCTTGACCTTTCCTGGAGGGCGAGGGGCCCATATGCAGCAGCTCAGCTGTGGTCAGGTGGAGAGAGGGCCGTGGTTTCTGGGAAGGCCCTTCTGCTACATGCAGGGAAAGTGAGGCCTGCCTCACCTTACACCATCCACGGCCACCACTGAGAACCACTAGAACAGAGTCTCCCCAAGTGTGATCCCAGCACCCCCTCCTCAGAAGCCCTGGATGAGGACAGGGGATGTTTGGGAAAGAGGCAGGTTCTGGGGCCCCACTCCAGACCAGCTGAATTGGCATCTCTGGGGTGGAGCCTGGAATCTTCTTTTTAAACAATCTCCTCTTGCAATTCTACACTGAGAACCACAGGACTAGACTTTATCAGGGACTCATGTCTATCAGCTTTGCTCTGTCTGCACCTGGTGAAGAACCTAGAACAGCAAAGCCCTCGGAGAATTTCAACCCTGAATTTGAATCTGCCAAACCTAACTTTTTATTATGGAAAATTTATTTCAAACATGTGCAAAGGTAGAGAAAAGGTGTAATCAACCCCAAGTACTCTTCCTCCAGCTTTAATAATTACCACTCAGGGCTAGTCTTGCTCCATACACTCTCCCCTTCACCCAGTTATTTTAAATATTTATTTTATTTTATTTTTTTGAGATAGGGTCTTAGTACATTGCCCGGGCTGGCCTTGAACTCCTGGGCTCAAGCAGTCCTCCCACCCTAACCTCCCAACATCCAGTTATTTTGAAGCAAATCCCAGCCATAACTTATCGTCCCCAAATACTTCAGGATGTGTCCCTAAAATATAATGCTTTCTTTCTAAAATATAATCGCAATACCATAGCCACACCTAAAGCACGAACAGTTCATTAATACCAAATATCTAGTTAGTGTTCAAATTTCCTCAATTGTCTTATAAAGTTTTTAATTGTTTTTTTATTTATTTATTTTTATTTTTAAAAAATTTACTTCTTTTTTTTTATTTTTTATTCTTCTTTTCCAGCATGGAACATCGTGGAATTGAATGGTTTGTTTTTGTTTTTGTTTTTTTGAGACAGAGTCTCATTCTGTTACCCAGGCTAGAGTGCTGTGGCATCAGCTTAGCTCACAGCAACCTCAAACTCCTGGGCTCAAGCAATCCTCCTGCCTCAGCCTCCCAAGTAGCTGGGACTACGGGCATGTGCCACCATGCCCGGCTAATTTTTTCTATATATTTTTAGTTGTCCAGCTAATTTCTTTCTATTTTTAGTAGAGACGGGGGTCTCGCTCTTGCTCAGGCTGGTCTCGAACTCCTGAGCTTAAGCAATCCTCTCGCCTCAGCCTCCCAGAGTGCTAGGATTACAGGCTCGAGCCACCGCGCCCGGCCTTGATTGGTTATTTTGGAATCAGAAATCCGGGCAGGGTCCGTATTGCGATTGGTGGATTCGTCTCTTAAATCTCTTTTTATCGGGGGGCTCCTCCCAGCGCGAAGGCTTGCTGAGGCAGAGCCCCGGGAGGTCCTGATGCGGTCGGTCCAGGCAGACCCGAGCGGCCCAGCCAGTGGGAGGTTCTGGTAGTGATCCGATGGCGTTTCCCACAGACTGGATTGTGCTGGCAGCACTCCCGTGGTGTCATTTCACATGTGCCCTGAGCCCCGGGTTTCCGTGAATGACTGGAAGATAGCTGTGGAGGCTCCATGAGTTCAGGCTCAGTTTTTTGACGAGACAGCTTCCTGGTGGTGTTTCGTTCTTTCCTCAGGAGATGCCCAATGTCGCTTTGACTCTGTTTTGTCGATGAGCTTTAACCCTGAATCTGGCCCAGAAATCCAGGGAGACCCGAACCCCCCAGCACACGCGGTGGCCCAGGGGACAGGTGTGGGGAGGACATACACATCACAGCCACGCGCCCACGCAGAACGAAGTCGGCTTAAAGGGCTTTCCCGCTGCCTCACGCGTGTGGTGCCCGCGGCAGCCCTGCGGAGGAGGGCAGAGCTGGCGCTGTGGTCCCAGCGTCCCCGGAATGGGAGGGCAGGGCCCAGGTGGCAGGCAGGTCTCCCTCCCCGCCCCGCACCATGCAGCCCCCAGCCCTGCGTCTCTCGGTGACTCTCCTGCTCTCCTCCCCCTTGCAGGACCCAGATCAACTTCACCGTGGCCATCGATTTCACCGCCTCCAACGGTGAGTGGCGGGTGGGGGAGGGGAGGGCTTCTCGGGGCTGTGTGGGGGCTGGCAGCCGTGTCCCTGGGACTCTGGCCTCCTCCTCACTGAAGAGGCGGCACCTAGGCCTGGAGGACCAAAGACACGACCAAGGTGGCAATGGTATCCCCAGGTGGGACCCCGACACTAAGGACTCTGGGCTCTGGGGCTCATGCCCTGCACACAGCCTTCCCTGGAGGAGCGCCCAGTCTCCCGGGGCGCGGGCCACTGAGCTCCGGCCTGTGCAAAGCCCTGGATGAGGGTCTTGCCCACCGGGATCAAACCCCGCCTCCTCCGCGCAGTCCTGCCCCTGGGCCAGAGGGGAGAGCTGGAGCCACACGGAGCTCTCTGGTCCGCAGGGAGGCAGGACCCAGCCCAGGGCCCCGTCCTCGCCTTGCCCTGGCTTCCCTCCTCTCCCAGTGCGAGGCTGGGGCCAAGTCTCTAGGAGTGAGCACGGTTAGAGGGACCACCACCTTCCTTGGCTTCTGGCCCCCCAGTAGGGTGCTAAGTGCTCTGGTTTCTTCGCCAATCGGAAATGCCCAGGCCTCGCCCTGCCCAGCTGTGTCAGAAACCTCTTATGGCTGCAGGGCCCAGCATCGTATTGTGTTGGGCCGTCAGATCTGGGAGGGACCTTAGTAATAATAGCAATGATGATAGTTATAATAATAACTCCTGTTTAATCCTCACATCAGTCCTATGAGGTGGGAGCTATCATTCCCATTTTACAGATGAGGAGACTGAGGCTGAGAAGTTAAAGTACTTATGCAAGATCACACAGCCAGTAGAACATAGCCACAGGTTTGGTACCTGGGCAGTTTGCCGAACTGCGTCTTATTAGTGAACACAAAAGTAAATATGGACTATATTAGTGGTGACAAGGGCTCGGGGGAAAAATCAAGGCAGGAAGAGGGATGGGGAGGATTGGGGAGGCTGTAACTTTTAACAGGCTGCTCGGGGAAGACCACAGTGAGCAGAGACCTCACCTGGGGAAAAGTGTCCCAGGTGGACAAGCCGTTGCCAAGGTCCTGAGGCAGGAACGGCGTGAGGCTGGGACTGAGGGAGGGACAGGGAGGGTGGTAGGAGATGAGAGGTGACTGGGGCCAGATGCTACAGGGCCTTGGGGCTCCCGTAAGGACTTCGGGTTTTGTCCTGGGTGAGATGGGAGCGTTGGTGACAAGAGCAGAGAGAGGCACGGTGGCCTGGCAGGTCTGCCGGCGTGCTGGGTGTGGGCGGCGGGGCAGGGAGAGCAGAGGAGGCTGCCGCGGCCCAAACCCAAGAGGGTGGGGGTACCGAGGGGACGCGGCGGTGGCGTTCTGGATGTGCCCCGCAGCCAGGATTTGCTGAAGGGGAGAGAGTGGGGCAAGAAAGAAGTCCGGGATAAATGAAAGTTAGGGGTGCCCTTGGACACCCGCTTCTGCATGCTGAGCCTGGGGTGCTTGGAGCGTCCAGGCTGGCAAACGTTCCCTGTCCTTGCCACAGGAAACCCCTCGCAGTCCACATCCCTGCACTACATGAGCCCCTACCAGCTGAACGCCTACGCGCTGGCGCTGACCGCCGTCGGGGAGATCATCCAGCACTACGACAGCGACAAGATGTTCCCCGCCCTGGGCTTCGGGGCCAAGCTGCCCCCGGATGGCAGGGTGTCCCATGAGTTCCCGCTGGTAGGAGGCTCTGCTGGTGGGAGCGGGGCTGAGGGCTGGCCAGGCTGGGGTGCGGGGAGGACGTCCCAGCCTCTGAGCTCAGGGACGTGACGCGCAGCCCCTGTGGCTAGGCCACCCGTGGCGCGTAGGGGTCTTGCAGTGAGGCCTCCAGAAACCCACTCCCCACCCCCTTGCAAACTCCCCCGCCTAGGTCTGAGGCCACCCACAGCTGGCTCTGGCCTCCTGGTTCCCGACAAGTCGCAGGGGCAGGTGGAGGGGAGCTGTGGCCGACCCATGGCCCGGGCCCCAGAAAGAGGAAAGGGGTGTGGGCTGGGGCTGGGCAAGCGCAGGTCATTCCAGGAGCTCCCCGAGTTGGTGCTGGGGGGGGTGAGGTGGGCTCCCTGGGGTGACGCAGAATGTGGGGTCCCAGCCCTGGGGAGATAACTGCTCAGACCCCCTCCCTGGTCCATGTGAGCTGGAGACCCTAAGTCACAGCGGTGGTCCCCGCCGTGTCTGGGAGTGCCAGGCCCTACGCCGGGCACAGGACACCTGAGGCCACATCATTGGCAGGTCTTTCCTGAGTCGCTCAGACCCAGCAGTCATTTTAGGGCGTGGTGGCTCTCGGGGGCCTTTCTGAGCAGGTGAGGGAGGGGGGCAAAGCGGGGCTTGGACATGCTCACCGAAGCATCGCTGCCCTTCAGGTGGCCCTGGGCGCCCCTGCCCTGCCCACCACCCCGGGCCACAGGCCTCCCTCGGGCCCTGTCCCGGCACCCCCCACCTCCCCGCCCCCGCTGTCCCCCCAGAACGGCAACCAGGAGAACCCCTCGTGCTGCGGCATCGACGGCATCCTGGAGGCGTACCACCGCAGCCTGCGCACCGTGCAGCTCTACGGCCCCACCAACTTCGCCCCCGTGGTCACCCACGTGGCCAGGTGAGTGCTGGGCCCGGGCTCCCTCCCGGCAGCTCACAGGCCTCCGTTTCCACACCGGCCTCTCCCTGTGGACTTGCTTTTCAAGGAGCCCTGACCCTGAAGAGCCCCTCCCCGAGAGCTGTTCCCCACAGTGTTCTGGGTGCTTGTGGGGGGCCTGCCCGGAGCCCCCGGCAGACCTCGGCCTGCGCCCGCCCTGCGCAGGAACGCGGCGGCCGTGCAGGATGGCTCCCAGTACTCGGTGCTGCTCATCATCACAGACGGCGTCATCTCCGACATGGCGCAGACCAAGGAGGCCATCGTCAACGTGAGCGAGGACGGCAGGGCGGGGGGAGGCGTGGCCGGGGTGCAGTTTGAGGGGTCTCTTCCTCCCACCTTAGGGATACGATGGGGGTGGACTGGGGGGTGGCTTCTCCCCCCACCCCTTGGGACCTGCTGCCCTCGCCCAGCTCCTGGCTTCTGGCTGGAGTCTCCTGGGACTCGCAGGAGGGCCGGGCGGGGGGACCTGGCTGATGAGCCCTGTGCCCACCTCTCCACCGCAGTGGGCGGTGCCCTCCCCAGCTGTCTGGCGGGGAAGCCCAGGGACACGGCTCACTGCCGCGCCTCCCTGTGGAAGGCGCCCGCTGTGGCCGCGCTGGCCGTCCTCAGAACCACGTAAAGGAGGGCTCACGTGGCAGAGGAGGGGACGGGGTGGCTCGCAGAGCAGACCTGGGACCCACATCCCACTGCCCCTTCCCTCTCCTCCTGCGGGCCCACCTTGGTATCCCTTGGTCTTTCTCTCTAACCCCTCCGTCCCCACCCCTTTCCTGCGTTTCTCTGTCTCTCCATGTTCCCTCCCCCATTCCTTCGCTGTCCCGCCTCTCTTGTTTTGACCTGTGACCTCTCCTTTCTGTCAACTGGCCCCTGGTTGGGCCTCACCTTCCCACGCCCTGCCGTCTCCCAGGCTGCCAAACTGCCCATGTCCATCATCATTGTCGGCGTGGGCCAGGCAGAGTTCGACGGTGAGTCTCGCCGCCGCTCCCCACTCTCTGCCCCACCCCCAGCCCCACCCGGGGCTTCCCCAGAGGCCCCAGGCCCCTGGAGAGGACCCTTCCCAAAGAGCCAGTGCTCACGCCTGGGCGTGTGCGACTGTCTGGGTGAGTGTGCAGGCGTGAGGGCATGTTTGTTTGTGCAGGAGGGGTGTGTCAGGTCGGGGTGTGCCCACGCCCTCGCCCCAAGGCTGCGGGGAGGAGGCCTGAGTCAGCCTTGTCCCCCAGCCCTGGGAGCCTGGGGAGGGTGGGGAGCTGGAGCACTGCGCCAGGAGTCTGGGGCTCACCTGGCTGGGCTCCTCCTGTCTCCCAGCCTCAGTTTCCTCATCTCCAACACGGGGCTGTGGGCCAGTGGTCTCTGCCCTGGATTGGGCTGGGATTGGAGAACAAGTCCCGCCAGGCCCAGCTGTCCACCCTAATGCTCCTCCCCCCTTGCTGCCCCTCCCCCCACAGCCATGGTGGAGCTGGACGGTGACGACGTGCGGATCTCCTCCCGGGGGAAGCTGGCCGAACGGGACATCGTCCAGGTGAAGCCCAGACCCCGCCTGCCGCATGGGAAACCCAGGAGCCCGTCTAGCCAGGCTGGCCTCACACCCCCGGAGGGGCTTCCCTGGGGAAGGGCCCTGCAGGGAGGCAATGGAGGCTCAAAGTGGCCTGGCCACCACAGAAGGGAACCAGTCCTCAGGCCACGCTTCTCTCTGGGCTGGACCCCTCCCTGCCAGGTCCAAGGCTCAGCCCGAACATGACCCAGAACACTCTGCTAGCCCTCCCTGAGCCCCCAGGCCCCAGGGTCACACGCTTTCTGTCGTTTCCACCTGGCAGGCTTCGAAGTGACCTGCCAAACCCCTTGAAGGTGGAGGGGTGTCTTTAGTGCAGTGGCCCTCTGCAAGAGCAGGGGCCCTCGGTTAACTGAATCGGTGTCTTAACATCCCCACGTAGGGTGCAAAGTGATGAGCAGAAGGGTCTCCATCCTCAGGGCGCTCCCAGCAGGCCAGGCGGACGCCCCTCAGCGAGCACATCCCCCGGGGTCTCCTGCGGACGGGCCTAGAGCTTAGGACACGGGGAATGAAAAACTGACATTCTCCAAACCCTCTTGGTTTTAGAGAGAGTATCCCAGGTTGGACGCCAAAGACAGGGCTGGGAGCCAGAGCAAGTAGCCTGGGAGGGGGGCCCAGCCCCACGCCAGGTCCTGGCGGCGGTGGTGGTGGTGGCGGCAGCAGGGGAGAGGCCAGAGTTGCCTGGCTTTGGGTGTCGCCAAATTAGCCCCAGAGGGGAGAAGAGAGGCCAGGGACAGAGAGGGCTCCGCGGAGAGGGGAGGCTCGTGCCACAGAGCTCAGGGGACTGGGTCAGTGTTGCCTGAGCACCTGCCGGGTGCCCCGCCCGCTGCTGAGACCTCAGCCATCAGGGAATCTCGTTCCGTGGTGTGTCGTGGCGTGGGACAGGTGCTCAGTGACTATTTGTTGGGTGAATGAAAGAATAGTGACTGTGACACAGTCAGGGAATTCACCAAGGAATTCACCAAGGCATTAAGTAAAGTGAGCAGAGGCTGGGGGTGGGGCGGGGACATGACCCCAGGCCTGGCGATCTGGGGGCTGGGGCGCAGTGGGAGGCACTGCCCGGCTCTGCCCTCCGCCTGACCCTGCCTTCTCTCTCGCCAGTTCGTGCCCTTCCGGGACTACGTGGACCGCACAGGCAACCACGTGCTGAGCATGGCCCGCCTGGCCCGTGACGTGCTGGCTGAGATCCCCGACCAGCTGGTGTCCTACATGAAGGCACAGGGCATCCGCCCGCGGCCCCCGCCCGCGGCACCAGCACACTCCCCCCCGCAGTCCCCAGCCCGCACGCCCCCCGCTTCCCCCCTGCACACGCACATCTGAGCCCGGTCCACAGCAGGCAGCTGGCCGTGGCCTGGGGGAGCCCAGTAGAATGGTAGGCAGAGTCCCCAGACTCCCTCAGACTGCCCGCCTGGCCTTTGGGACATCCGTGTGCTGGGAGGCCGGCAGGGGACCCCTGGAGACCCCTATTCAATTTCCTGCCCCACTTACTGCCCACGCCCGGGAAGTTGGGAGTACAGGTCATGGTGGGGGCACAGGTCTGGATCCCAGCTCTTCTCTTCTTCCCCAACACCTGGCTCTGGCCTAGCCAGAGAGGTGTGAAAAACAACCGGGGTCCCCCACCTCCCAGGCATCTCTACATTTCTCACCTGTCCCTGAAGCCTGGGCTTGGCCTCCTCCGCCCCTCCCCCGTCCTCCAGTGGTGTCCACTCCTGTCCGTGGCCCCCACCCATTATCTATCCTGTGCCCTGTTTCTCATGACCCCTCCCAGGGACACTGCAGTGAGAGCCCCGGGGAGCCGTGGGGGGCTCTCGTGATGGTGGACCCTGGGCCACAGGATAGGCCTGAAATGGGGTTTCAGCACGAGTCCTTGGCCGTGCCTCTGAAGCCCAGGGTGGCATCGGTTCTAGACTCGCAGGTCCACAGGCAGCTCCGGGCTCCCCCTTCTCCCTGCAGAGGCTGCCAGGCCCCTGGTGCCCTCTGCTCTGCCCGCCTGGAGGCCCCGGCAAGGAGCAGCCCTGCCCCAGTGCCCGCGTGCCCCGCTCTTTGCCCTCCCCGCCCTGGGCACGAGCCTGCCACGTCCCCGCCTGCTGTGGGAGCCCACGCACGGCCCTTGTGCTTTGGGGCCTCAGTTCCCACGGGTGTGGTAGAGGGTTGGCCAGACAGTCCCAGCTTTCCTTCGGCTCTGACGTCCTGAGGGTCCATCCATCCCACGCCCAGTCCCCGCCACCCACCCTAACAGATGTGACCGTGCACCCAGGCCGTCTTGGCTGTAGGGTCACCCTGTCTCACCCACCGCCCCAGACACACCCTGGCCCTTCTTCCGTGGGCTTGGCGTCTGAGCCCAGCTCTTGCCCCTGCCTCGGGCGGGCGGGCGGGAAGGCGGCTCTCTCACTGGGCCCACCCGGGGGCGGGTCACGCATGCCGGTCCCTCTTGTGCATGGGGCTCCTCAGCCCGCTGGTCCCGGTGCCACCTCCCTGTCATGCATGACGGTGGTGTTTCCACGGTGTCTGGTCCTGTGCCGTCTCTGAAACAATCTCTGTGTGGACTTTGCCTTAATCTGAAGTAAATTTGGTTCTTTTAGTAAAGTCCCTTGCTTTTCTTTCTCCTCCGACAAACGCAGTGCAGATGTTGCTGTGTGGCAGGGTCCGGGTGCTCTGCCCTCTCGTCCTTCAGTGCTCTTGTCCAGCAGGGCTCACTGGGCAGGCGCCGCGCCAGCTCTGCCGGGCACTGGGGCGCCCCGTGCCTCCGCACGGGCCTGCAGCAAGCGCGCAGTGAGCTAGGGACAAACCGCAAACGTGCAAACAGACGGGTTGATCACGTCGTTCCGGGTATGGCGAGGAAGAGCAGAGACGATGGGCTGGACGGTGACGGGCGATTTTCTAGGTGAGGGCTCAGGGAGGGCCTCTCTGGGGAGGTGGCGGGGAGGACAGCCCAAGGCAATGAGACCAGGAGCCGCGCCGAAGCCCATCGGGGAAGAGGGCATTTGCAGGGGCCGCAGCTGCATGAGGAAGGCAAGTTCGGGAGGGGCTGGGGCCTTCTAGTCCGTGGTGAGGCCTTTGGTATTTGCTCTGAGTGAAGCAGGGAGTGCGAGAGGCGACATGATCACGTCCTCGCACATGATCACTCACTCGCCTCACATCAGGTCCTTACTGACTGTCAGTGCCAGGCCCCTCTCGGGCGTCAGAGACTCACGCACAGAGCCGTGCGCTCAGGGGGCCCCTGCGCTGGGGCAGTGAGCGAGGAGGTGCTGCCGTCGTGGGGCACTGGCGCCAAGCCTACAGGAGGGGCCGGAGGCTGTGGGCACCAAGGGGCTCCTGGCCCGACGTGATGACTCACAGGCCACGAGCCCATGACAAGTTACTGCCCCCCGAGCCACGGGGCCATCGCTCCCCTTTCGGGACCATCGTGTGGCCAGTGACAGGTAGGTGTGTGCACAGGACCCCGTGACACGTGCCAGGACCCACCGTGCTTTAGGTGCATAGGAAACACCGTTCCTACCCCCCCACCCCTCCTCCCCGTCCCTCTTCACATGTAAATGCCTGTGGTTGTCAGGGGCTGTGATCACAGCGGAAGGGGGCTTGTCCCTTTTCCAGGCAAGTTTGTTCTCAGATTGGCCCTGCAGGCAGCCATGCCCAACCTGCACCTCACAAGGAATTCAGTACTAATTATACCAAAGTTCGGGACTTGTTTACTTCTTATGATTTTATAGTAAATTAGAGCTGATTCACGGCTGTCCCTATAATTAGACGCCCCTCTGACTTGCATTCCGATATGCTTTGAGCGGGAACGGGGCGGGTCGCAGCTCGGGAGAAGGGAAGTTCCCATAACCTCCGCATGGGCACCGTGGGAACATGTCGGGAGGAGACGCCTGCCTGGCAGACAGATCGAGGCTCACAGCTGCTGCCCCGGGACGGGACAGGATGCCGAGGGCGTCTCTCGTGCCCGACACTGTAGCTTCGCTCCTGGGTTCCTTCCCAAGCTGTGCGCCACAGGACGCTGGCTCCCTGGCATGAGTTTGGGAAGCTGCCTGCAGTGAGCCCCTCTCAGAGAGTCTAAATGGCCTTTAGGATTCTCAAGCCTCTGATAAGTCCTACAGCAAAGATTCTAGTTTGACTTGGTTCAACACAACATTTCCCAAGCTTTTTACCACACAGTCAGGGCGTGTGTGTGTGTGTGTGTGCATATGTGTGCAGTGTGTGTGTGTAGCTGGTAACGCCATTACCAAGCAGAACATGCTGTTTAGAGATTTCGGCAGAGACAGTGTCCCTGGTGCCCAGGCCCACACAGAAGCCTGGGGCCTGCTCCAGGGAGCCCAGGGGCTGGGGCACATGTAGCCCCCAGCTTGGGCTCTGGAGAGAAGGAGAAGGCCCTAAAAGGGATCCCTCTCCCAGCCACCTCGGGAGGAGACACCGCAGGGAAGACATTCTGGCATTCACAGGCACAGACTCATGGCTTCATAGCTGACTTTTTATTTTCATTCCCATCTTGGGCCAAGGCATGTGTGGACAGAGCTGCGGAGGGCGGGCAGAGAAGGGAGAGCACTGAAAGGCACGCCTGGGCCCTGAGCTCCACCCAGGCTGCAGCTCTCCCCCAGCCCTGGCCTTCGGAAGGGAGGGCCTCAGGCTGCAGCCCCCAGATCATTCCTCTGCCTTTGGAAGCCCCTCCACCACCCTCTCATCCACTCACTTTGAATGCCACTGAATTAATATAAACAATAACAGTAGCTATGACCAACATGCACATGTACGTACTGAGCACCAGACACTCGTCTAAGCACCCTACTTGTGTTTAGTGAATTTATAACATCTGTGTGAAGGTGCATATAACCATTGTCCCATTTTCCAGACAAGAAAACTGAGGCACAGAGAGGTTAAGGCCTTTGCTCAAGATCACACAACTAGAAAACAGTAGAGCCTAAAGGTCTCTGACCCTCAAGGTAGAGTGGGGGAGGACCCGGTTATCTGCCCTGGCTGAGCCATGCCATTGCTGTGGGCCTTTGTGGGGCTGTCTGCCCTCTGTGGGTCTCAGTGTCCCCACAGGTACAATACAGGGTGGGGGCTCTAAGGTCACCAAGGGTCTTTCCATCTCCCTGGAAACTCAGCCCTCCCATCGCCCTGGCCCCTCACACCCCCACCGGGCCCCGTGGGCCTCCCGGGGCTGTCTCCTGGCCAGGCTGGACTCTCTGCATCCCCGTGGGTGCCCCTCCCACACCTCCGGGACGCCTGGCTGCCAGCAGCCTGCAGAAGAGGTCCCTAAGCCCTGCCCGGAAGGGGCGGGAGAGGCAGAAGCAGAGGATGGGGCTGACGGCACAGTTGGAGGCGGCCAGGATGGTGGAGAGGCTGGAGGCCACAAACGCCTGTGGTGTGGCGGGCAGGAGGCCCGTGGCCGCCACATAGCCCAGCACGGAGCAGGGGCCCCACATCAGCACGAACACCAGCAGCACCACGAGGATGAGGCCTGTGTTCTCTTGGTGCTCCCGGGCGCTCTCCCCCGTGGGACCTCGAGGCCGCGTCCACAGGAGCCAGCACACGTGGCTGAAGGAGCAGCCCAGCCCCAGCAGGCAGGGCAGGAAGGCCAGCGCTCCCAGCAGGGCGAAGTAGCAGGAGGTCCGAGTGGGGCTCAGGAGCAGGAGGCAGGCCCGGGTGGTGGGGGCCCCCGCCGTCCCCTCCTCCACGGCCACCCGCTGGAACAGCCAGTTGGGCAGGGACGCGGCGAGGCCCAGGACCCACATGGCCCCACAGAGCAGCAAGCGGGCGCCCCGGCCGGCCAGTAGGGCCACGTCAGGCCGGGCCACAGCCACGTGGCGCAGAAGGGCTGTGGCCACCATGCTGTAGAAGGTGCAGAACATGGTGGCCGTGTTGGCGGCCTGGCTGGCGGTGCAGATGGCGGGGCCCAGCCACCAGTCGTGCCGCAGGAAGCTCAGCAGCAGCACAGGCACCACGCAGGCCAGGAAGAGCAGGTCGGACAGCGTGACGTTCACCATGAGGCTGTTGGTCAGGGCGAGGAGTGGGGAGCGGGCGCCGGGGCCCCGGCCCACCACCAGCAGCAGGAGCCCATTGGCCAGCAGCCCCGCCAGCAGGATGGCCCCACAGAGCCCAGCAAAGACGAGGCGGAGCGGTGGCTCGGGTGCGGTGGCGGGGCGGGCAGCGAGCGTGGCGTTGGGCGCCATTCTCCTGCGGCAGACACAGGGACGGCGTGGAAATCAGCCCTCGGCCCCTGCGGAGCCCTCCTTTCACAGCCCCTCGAACAGCGGCCCAGATATGCGCCCGCCCTGGGCACCCTCCGCCCTCCAGACCCCACGCAACCTGGTGGCGGGGCTCCATCCCTGCCCTGGGCCCAAATCCTGGCTCTGCCACTTGGTAGCTCCGGGACCTTGGGAGAGTTACTCAGTGTGCCCCTGCCTCAGCAAGGCCTCGCCATAGCTTTGTTTCTCAAATTTCTGCAGGGAGTACAGCTCACTTTTATAATCTGATAAAGCTTACACACACACACACACACACATCTATGAAATAGGCAGATTTAATTTAATTCGCAGTTAAAATGAGAAAGTGGATACGGAAGGGCTTTGAAAAAGTATAAAAAGCCCTGACCAGTTGTTCAAGCTTGTCTTCGCTTTGGGATCACCTGGGGAGTTTCAAAAGTACAGAAACCCCAGAAACATGATTTATCGGTCTGGGGCTTGGCATGTTTGGAAGGTCCCAGCTGATTCTCAGGGCAGACCAGCGTGGGCGCCGCTCCCTCCGGCTTGTGCTGTGCAAGTCCCTGGCAAGGCGAGGGGAGCCTGCACTCGGCGAGGGGAGCCCCTGCCCAGCTGTCGGTCCTTCCTCCTGCCCCCCCCTCCCCCTGGCCCCCGGTCCCGCAGCCCTCTCCCCACTCAGGAGGACTAAGGCTGGTCCCCTAACGCAGTAGTACCTCCTGAGCGTTTCTCTGCGCCAGGCACCGGGCTGGCAGCAAGCAAGGCAGCCCAGAGGGGCCCTGCCTGGAGTTTCCTCCCCTTTCTCCTGCACTGGGGGCTGGGGAGAGACCCTTTTCTTGCAGCTCAAAGCCAGGTGTGGAGCAGTCGCTGAGCCCCTCCTGCAGAGCCCCTGCCTGCGGGACCAGCTTGGTCTCTGAGGCCCCGAGGGCAGCAACGTGCCCGCTGGCGGCTGAGCGGAGACTGGGGGACCTCTGATTCTGATGCCAACGCCCCTCTGGGGGCCCAGACTCAGGTTCCAGGGACCGCAGGGGAAGGAGGAAATGAGGGACCTGCCCAAAGACCCCAACTGCCCTGGGTGAATGCGGTGGTCCAGCCACTTTCCTGGCATTTGTCATTGCCTTTCCATCTCCTGTCCCCGACCCACGCCGCCATGCCATGGGCTGTTACTGGGGGAGGCGGGCAGGCCAAGAGGCTGCGGGACTCGCCCTGCTCCACGCAAGCGTCCACACCCTCCTGTGCAAAGTTCCACACCCTGAGGGTGGAGCTTGCGGGAGCTGGAGCCGCGTTAAGGCCAGCTCTCACTGCCTGTGGGACACTGCCTGCATCACTCCTGTCTGTCGAGTTGGGACAATGACATGCCGGTCGCATGGTGTTGGCGAGGGGATGAAACAAGGTACCATGAGTCAAGTGCTCAGAACAATGCCTGGCATGCCGCAGCCGCGGCGAAGAGGATGGCTGTCTTTCTGCCCCTGCTCACCCTCAGTTCCAAAAAGCTCTCTTCTCCTGGAGCTCCTGCCCCAGCTCCATTCTGCCCCCCGCCCTTCCCGTCTCAGTCCACACCAGGAGCCCCATCGGCCCGGCCCGCCTTCCTTTGCTCAATCAGCCTCAAGCTAAGTTGTAGCCAGAGGCCCCCTAGGCTGGCATGCTGTGAGAATGAGCCACTTGCCTGAAAGTTCACTCTGAAGTCTACCTTGAGTCCCTCCTGCTGTCGTCCTTACCCGCCTCGTGCTGCTCTGAGGTTCCTGGGTCCTGCTTGCCCACTTGCGAGCCCTTTGACACTGGGAAAGTCTGGTGGCCCGTGTGCAGCCGAAGGTGGACCCAGCCAGAGGACAGCAACAGAGGGTTCTGGGCGGTCTCCTCCAGCACCCCACCTCCAGGGCGCCTGAGCTGCCTGAGGCCAGAGCAGAGCTGAGCTGGGCGGGGCGGGCCTGGGACCACTCCTGCACAGGCCCCCCCAGAGGACATATCCCAGCTCGTCTGCTCTGCCGGCTCCCTCAGGAGTCACACCTGCCTCCCTGCCTCATTAGCTCCCTGGCCTGCAGGACAGAGATGCCGGGGCCTGCCAGGGCCCTGGACCCCAGAGAGAGCCATTAGCAACAGTAGAACCTGCCCGCCCTCAGCCAGGGCCGGGCGTCACTGGCTCCGGTCCGTGCACGCAGGGCTTGTGGGCTGGGGACAGGGTCAGAGAGGGGAGAGGACTGGGGCAGGGAAGAGCCAGAGAGGCCCAGCAGGAGAATCCACTGGCCGGATCACGGGACTCGTCCGCATGTGGCCTGGAGGTTCCATGGGCTCCCTTCAGGGCATCTAACCCAACCTTAGCTGGCTTCTGATGCTAGAATCTTCTCTACCTCACCTCCTGCCAAGTGTCACCTGGCTCCAGCTGTGTGCCTCAAGTGACGGGACCTCACTGCTGCTGAGGCACCCCTCATAGAACCGAGGGAGGGATGGGGCCGGGAGCTAACCCCTCGCTCAAACTGGTGGCAACAGGCTGTGCCCTCCACCGCCTGCTCTCCTCTCTCTGCTTCATCCTCTCCCTGTCGCTCTGTCCCTGGACCTGTCTTCGCTGGCCTCTCTGGGAAACTGAGGTCTCCTCCGATTCAGCCAGGGACTCCCCCAGTGCCTGAATGGTTACAAAGTCCCAAACTCGGTGCCTGGCACACATCAGACAGTCAGTTGGTGGTGATAGCAAGACGCGACAGACATCAGCCAGAGACAGAAAACAGGGGGCAGGCCGATGGAGAGAGGCTGTCACGCCAAGACTCCCGGCGCAAGCTCCCTGCGGGCGCCAGGAGCTCCAGCCCTGGGCTACAAGGAACAGCCACCTCTCAGGCGGCGGCCGTTGTGGGGCTCCGGGAACTCCTGGCAGAGCTCAAAGGGAAGCCTGTCGGCGAGTCTGAACCCGGGTCCCACTGCTCCCGGAACACGCCAGCCACACCCCAGCTGCGCCCCACACGCATCCAGAGACGGCACCGCAGGCAAAGTGCTTCACCAGGGACACTGTGGCCTTGCGGCAGGGGCAGGGCTCCCGAATGTGACCCCTCGGGGGTGGATAATGAGGAAAGGGAGTGAGGTTGGGGCGCAGGGAGACCCGAGGGCGTCGGGCGTATCGGGGCCATCAGACGTCACTCTTCCCCGGGCATCGGACTCCGCGCTTGCAAATGTCATGGCAGCGATGAGCGCAGCGCGGTAGCGGCGCCCTGCCGGGCAGACAGCATCGGAACTGCTTTCGTGAACGGAGGACTTTGTAATTAACAGATTGTGCCCGTTAGGAATCGGCACCAAAGCAAGCGCCTGGAAAAGCTTCTTTCCTCCTTCTCAACCTTTTTTTCCCTGATTATCTGTATATTACCCAGACATTGTAGAAGATCTGAAAATACAAATATGTATAAAGAAGGAAATAACACCCCCTCACAATCACCCTGTAATTTCCCTCCCACAGATATGTAGCCAATATTTTGGTGTGTTTTCCTTAAGCTGGTTTTCTAGACTTCCTTTTTTCTTTAAATAGTTGTAAAGAATACCCCCAGCCCCAAGCCTCATTTACAAAGCGAAGTGCTTCTCTGGAGGGTAGAGGTAACACAGCCTCCATCCCAGAAACCGAGTTCTGATTAGAGGGCACATCCCTGAGCTTCCACGCGGGTCCTGTCCCTCGTTGCTGCGTCCTACAAGCCAGGCCGGGAGCTGAGGGAGGGAAACCAAGGCGGGCGGCCGTCCCCGGGCAGCACAGGCGGTCAGGAGCAGCAGCCGAATCTCTTGGGCGGCGTTTTGGGGGCCACCTCCACCAGCGAGCCCTTCAGGCGGTCCTCCTGCATCTTGAGTGACCTGCGTGATGATGTGCTGGCATCGGTGCTCTGTCACCTCCCAGGAGCAGCATGGCGGGGCCCATGGGTGCAGCTGGGTGGGGGGCTGGGGGACCGCACTCCGACCCCCCCACCAGCTCTGCCCCCGCCCTGCTTCCCACACGGGAGCCGCAGCGACTTCGGCCTTCTGACTCTTTCCGGCACCCTCAGGCCTGCCTCGCTGGCACCGTGCAAGGGGCTCTGATTCCTACCAAGGAGCCACCGTTCCCTGCCTCGGGTAGCGAGGGAGGGACACCTGCAACCCAGAGTGACACGGATCGGGGAGCACACAGACAACCACACACCAGGGCCCGGGGGGATTCAGGGGAAGGAGGTGGTGCCTGAGCCAAGACCTGAGCCGTGGGTGGACAGGGTTTGCTGGCAGAAAGCGAGGTGCGCTCTGGGCAGAGGGCCGAGGTTCAGGGTCGAGAGAGAGCTTGGGGCTGGGAAGCAAAAGGGGCCCATTCATTTATTCACGGGATATTTACCATGTGCAGATGGGTTCATCTGAGCTGGCACCCTCACCCCTCACTCACCGTATTCATTTACCGAGCACCTGGGATGTCCCAGGCCCTAGGTATGGAGGGAGGGGCTGACAAAACAGATACGGCCCTGCCCTCCTGGGCAAGGAAACAGACAGATGCAGGTGTAATTATGATTTGTCAAGAACTGACAAATGTCAATTTGACAATGAAGGACACAAACGGGGCTGTGATCTAAAATGGGCTTGGGAGGGCGTCTCTGAGTGGCTGAGCAGGGAGTGTGTCGTGTGCATGTGGGGGGGCAGGGGAGCTGGCGCTAGAGAGGGTACAGGCACTCAGGTTATATGCTAAATCCATGGAAGGCTGGGAGCAGGAGACGGACACTCCCTTTCCCAGTCCACTTCACAGATGAGAAAACTGAGGCTCAGAGAGGGGAAAGGGCATCTGGGGAGGGATACAGCCAATGGGAATGCTGAGGCTGGTGTCAGGAGACTCTCTGTGCAGTGCTCTCTCCCTCCCTGTTAGGAAACTAGGTGCTTCCTTGACCCCTTTCCTCAGAAAGGGCCTTGCCTTCCCACACGGGAGTCAGGAGTGGGGCTGGAGGCTGTTCCGGAGGATTCTGGGTGGCGAGAGGTGGGATGGGGCGGCACTCACCTGGCCAGGTTCACCACGGGCTCCAGGATGTTGTGACCCAAGGCAGCGCTGCACTCCCCAAAGGAGACCCCCAGCTCCTGCGGGCCAGACAGGGCGGGCATGTGTGCCTTGGGTGAGACCACCGAGAGGCCAGGTGCAGTTCCTACCACCAACGCCCTGGCCATCGGAGTCCCGCCCAGTGCTCCGCTACACCCTCCTCCACAGGTGGGGCTCGGTGTGGCCTGTGGCCCCCGGCTGGGCCCCTCCAGCCTGGCCGGCCAAGGAGTCAAGGACACAGCCCAGAGACACTCGCTGCCTTCACTGGAAAGCCTGCATCCGACTTGGAGAAATGCCTCTGGGAACATGTTGTAAGTGTGACTTACGTCTTTGGATTTCAAAAATATTTCGTTGGGGGAAATAATGGAAGATACAGCATAAAAAAGTGTAAGTACAAAATACAAACCACTGACGTTAGCGTGCGGGTATATATTCCCTTTCTGTTTCATATGCCCCTGTTACCGGGCAGGGGCTGGGGGGGCCAGGCGTCCCCGTACTGTTAGGTTGGACCCTACGGCATTGCCATGCTGGTGGCCCCAGCCGAGCAGCAGCAATTGCCTGCGGGTCAGCCCGCCCACAGCTGGATCCACAGCTGCGCTTCCCAATCCGCACCGTGTCGTGAGCGTTTCCCCCACACCCTTAGATGTCTTTCCAGAACAGGATTCCTCACGGCAAACACTGGCCTCTCATATGAACCTCCGCAATTGCTGTAAAAACATCCTCATGTAAACGTGTCTGATCATACGTGACGCAAGGGGATCCACTACGTATTCCTGCAGGGACTATTACTTCTGATCGTTCCCCTCGGGAGAACTGCTGGAGGAGAATGACTATGTCAAAGGGATGAGCTGCCACATCTAGGCAAAAAGAAAATTCTCACGACCAGGCACCGCCACGATGACCTCACGATTACGAGAAACGAGAGGAGAAACGGGACGGAAACACCGTGGAAAGGCCTCGAGGACTGTGTGAGGGGTGGGGTGAGGAGTGATCCCCCCTTTTCTATCACTCTCCAGATTTTCAGACTGAGGGTAAGTGCCATTCATAAGTAAATGGTCCCCACCGTCTGGCAGGACGCATTTGATGTCATCTTCCCAAGGAACAGTTTGCGACTTAAGACAGAATAAATTAGAAGGGAACATGTTAATTACGGACCAGAGATAAAATTAAGACTCAACTGGGAATTTTAAGTGAAGCTATTCAGAGCCCCTTTCACTCTGCAGATACGTCTCTGTAGGTCGGGACACCGCGTGGGGTTCGCTAGCTCCACAGCGAGGTTGGGCGTCCGCGAGCCGCTGACCCGGGGGTGGGCGGCAGAGGCGGCCGGGCCGCCGTCCGCTCTGGCCAGGCCTTGGGCTGGGGCAGGGGCGGGGGTGGCCAGCAGGTCCTCTCAGCCGCCCACTCCAGGGAGGCCCCATTCTCTCTCTGCCAGGCAGGTGTCTGCCGGTGCAGCCGGGCAGGGTGGCCGTGCCCGGCGCTTACCTGGGCTAGCTGCCGCCCCACTTCCGTGGGCACCTGCCGCTCCTCCTCACAGTCCGTCTTGTTCCCCAGGAGAAGGATGACCATCCGGTCGGGACCTGCGTCCTGCACACAGAGCACGTTCCCTCAGCCACGGCCCCTGTGTGCCAGGCCGGGCGGATTCGCCCTCCGCCCCTAGAAGCTGACAGTGCGCCCTGCACAGGTGTCCCTCCCAGGTCACGCTCACTCCACAGCCTTCTCACCTGGACACTTCCCCCATCTGCAGCGGGCCTGCCCCTCTTCTCTGCCTAGAAATATCTCACCTACTATTCAAAGCCAGCCTCAATGGCCCTTCCTACAGGAAGCCTTCCTGGATTGCTCCTGCCCATGCCCTTCTTTTCCTGTGTGTGTTGAACAAACAGTCCAGTGTTTCATTACACAGGCTGCCTTGGCACGTTTCCTAATTGTTTCATGAATAATAACAAGAGCTTCTGATTACCATTTGCTATACACCATTGCTGTGCTGAAGGCAATGGTATCAGTTAGCCCTCACGACTCCCCTAGGAGAGAAGTCAGGAAATTGAAGTTCAGAGAGGTTAAGTCACTTGTCCAAAGTCACAGAGTTGGGATGGGATCGTGGGATTCAAACCCAGGTCCTCTCAGACCCCAGGGCCCAGCTCTCCTCCTCACACATTATCTTGCCTTGCTTCTTTTGCATCTCTTCAACTAGACTAGAAGCTTCTGGAAAGAAGACAACATGACTAACTCCATACCCCTCTGCTGTGCTAGTGCACACCGCAGAATTCCAGTAGATACGTACTAAGTGAGTACGTGGGGGAAAGAACAGGGGAATCATCACCTGCAGTGGCACTAGACCTGCATTACCCTCAGGTGTGAGAAGGCATCACAGAGCTGTTGTCTGTAGGAAAGAAATGTTCACAGGACAAAGAAAGTAGTTTGGTTTGAAGGCTGTACCATGTGGTTGTGGTTTGTTTCTTTGTACTACTGTGCTCCCAGCTCAACCAACCACATGACTTCAGTGGGTGGTGTCACCCATATGTTCTGTTGTGTCATTTGTAATCCTGGGAGAAAGGGGCAGTGCGCAGGATACAAGCTCCCTCTTGACTCCAAACACCGGGGCCCACCCCAGCCGCCATCTGCTCACCTGGAGACAGCTCAGCCAGTAGCGCACGTGGACAAAGCTCTCCTGGGAGGTGACGTCGTACATGAGCACCACCCCATCAGCCTTGCGGAGCAGCTGCTGTGTCACGCTGTGGTACCTGCCCAGAGAGTCTGCGTGAGGCCATGCCAGGCAGCCTGGCCCCGGCGGCGACCTGTCTCAGCCACTCCGTCTGCATCTCCCGTGGCTTCCCACCAAGGGCGTGCCCAAGCCTTCCTGCCCACGGCATAGTTACTGTTGGCCAGGCGACAGTCCTCAGGGCTCACGTCGCAAAAGGACCAAAGGACAGTCAGTGAAAAGTCTCCATCCTCTTGCTCCATCCTGCAGCCACTTGGTCCCCTCCCCAGAGGCAGCCAGGGCTACCAGTCTATCAAATATTTTTCCAGGCCGGGTGCGGTGGCTCATGCCTGTAATCCTAGCTCGCTGGGAGGCTGAGGCCAGTGGATTGTTTGAGCTCAGGAGTTTGAAACCAGCCTGAGCAAGAGCGAGACCCCGTCTCTACTATAAATAGAAACAAATTAATTGGCCAACTAATATATATAGAAACAATTAGCCGGGCATGGTGGCGCATGCCTGTAGTCCCAGCTACTTGGGAGGCTGAGGCAGCAGGATCGCTTGAGCCCAGGAGATTGAGGTTGCTGTGAGCTAGGCTGACGCCACGGCACCCACTCTAGCCTGGGCAACAAAGCGAGACTGTGTCTCAAAAAAAAATTTTTTTTTCCAGGGGTATTTCATGTGTATACGTACATACGAGGGCTGTCCGCAAAGTACCCAGCTGTGCAACCGTTCTCGTTTTATGTATACACACACGCAAGCACCCCTTCCCCCCTGCTTTATACAAATACAGCGTAAAACATTCCTTGTATTCATCAGTGTTCAGTACTCTGCACTTCCTTTTCTTCCAGTTAACAAGATATCTTGGAGATATTCCCTGACTGGTAAACAGAGAGAGTTCTCAGTCCTTTCCGAGGCTTTATGGTGTTTCCAGGACAGCTGGTTGGGTGGCTATCCCCGAGGGCCATGTCGGGTGGCCCTAACATCCGCCCCGCCAGCCTCAGGGGCCTCTGGGTCTGCGGCTCTGGGCTCAACTCGCCCCAGCTTGCCTGGCCTCCTGAATGCTGAGGGGGAAGGCGCTCACTTGCACTGGTGGCCTCTGGCCCGCACTGTCAGGGCCGCCCTCCGCCCCTCTCCATCCCCCGGCTCAGCCGGGGTCCTTGGCACGACTGACACGGACAGCGCCCGTTACCTCTCCTGGCCAGCCGTGTCCCAGAGCTGCAGCGCAAAGCGCCTGTTGTCCACCAGCAGGTTTTTGACCCGAAAATCCACTCCTAGGACACATGGAAGGGGTTAAGGCCTACTTTCAAGTCACCATCCAGGACTTCTAGCCTGTCCTGGTATATACACCTGTCCCCAACACCAGCTGCCATGGCACGGAGCCTCAGGCTGCTGGCTTCCCCTCAGCTCTCCAAATCCCACCCGTACTCAAGGGCCCTCTTCCTCCGAGAAGCCTTCGCAGACCACGGCGGCACCGGGAGGCTGTGCCAACACCAGGCGCCCTGTCTAGCCAACTGCACAGCAGTGTTTGTTACCCCGGCCACCCAGAAAACACGTCTCGTTGTTTTATTTTTACGGGACTTGCTTCAGTCCCTAATTCTTGCATGCATCTTCCCCCTCAACTGGACCGGGGGGCAGGCCGGCAGCCCGGGGCAGGAGGAGCGCCAGCTTCAGGGATGGCCAGTGTCTACACAGCTGCATAACCTCGGGCAAGTCACTTCCGCTCTCTGCGCCTCCCTTCCTCACCGGCAAGGTGGAATTTAAGGAGGCCCACACTGCAGGGTGGCTGGGAGGGCCGAATGACTTATACCTAAGGTTCAGCCTGGTTTCTGGAGGGTGCTGGAGAAGCGGTCATTTTTATTATCACGGTCATTTCTCCTGTCCCTGAACCCCAACCCCTCACATTTCGCAGCCCCTCCCTTCCCTGTGGTCATAGTTCCAGACCCTTCTGTCCCTGGGAACACAGGGAAACGCCAGGGAGGTTTGGAATCTTTGGCTGCACCTTGCCGCCAACCCCCACTTTCCAAGGAAAGCAGGTGGCATAGAGCCGGGCAGGGACGGATGGGGAGGGCTGCTTTGTCCCTGTCCCCGCCCTCTTTCCTAGTGGAGTCCTGAGCTGCAGAGCCCACTGCAGGCCCCAGGCCAGCCCGCAAAAGATGAATCTCCTGATATATATGAGCAATGCCAGGCTCGGGCCTGAGCCCAGGAGACCCAGCTCAAGGTCTCCTAGGGTGACCCCCATAAGCACCTGCTGCTGCCCCCTGGTGGTGGCCGAAACCACAGACGCCCCTCCCTCCCCTCCCTGCAAGGAAGCTGGGGGAAGTGGCAGCCTCTGGAGGCCCGAGCTCAGCAAGACAGTGAGGCAGAATTTGTCCTTGGATCCGCTTGGCTTTACTGCCCTCTTTCCTGAGGGTCATAAAAAGCCCCAGGTCTGCGGGGACATCTGAGGTCATCTGACCCAACCTAAATGTGATAAATATCCATCCTCTGCTCAAATACCTACACGTGGTCTCCTAAACACCTCCGACAGTTCTTCCTCGCATCTGATAACTCCCAGCACCGCGGCTTTCTCACCCTGCCCACCCCTCGTTGATCCACCCCTGAGTCCCCATGCCCTCCCCCAAATGTGCTACAACTTAACCGCATAAACTGTTAGGAATATGTTTTCTCCTTCTAAGGGAATCTGTTGTTTTATTTACTTATTCATTCATTCATTCATTTAGGGATAGGGCCTCACTCTGTTGCCCAGGCTGGAGTGCAGTGGTGTCATCATAGCTCACTGCAGCCTTGAACTCCTGGGCTCAAGTGACCCTCCTGCCTCAGCCTCCTGAGTAGCTGGGACTACAGGTGCGCGCCACCACACCTGGCTAAGGAATCTGCTATTTTAAACTAGCAGCCCCAGGGAGAGGGCAATGAGGAACCCAAAAGTGGGTAAAGCTTTTCATGTGGGGGCATGGGCTTTGAAGGCAGGTAGCCCTGGGTATGAACTTTGCAGCCCAGCTAGGGCAAGACACTTAACCAGGTCTTCAACGTTCTGCTTTCCTCATCTGTAAAACGGGAGCAGGTATGGACGTTCAGATATGACTCCGTGGGCTCCAGTTCTCTACCTGGCCCTGCCCTGGAATGCAGGTAGGCTATGGTTCTTACTGCTCTGAGAGAGAGGGTGGAAGCCGAGGGAGGGTAATGCTGGGTGGGGAACTATTGGCCCATGAAGCCACCCTGTGATATTTAAGCCAGAATAGATGACGGCCACCAGGGGACAGTACACTGCAGCTGGGACTGGGACACACTGGGATCGTGCACCTGATCTCAGGTACTCTCAGCTGGCTACCATGCAGGCTGACCCTGTTTGGGGAGTTTTGTTTTGTTTCAATGCAGCCTGTGCTGTCCTCAATGGTGTGGGGGCTTCTTACTGCATAACAAGGGGGAGGCGCAGTTACCCGGAGGGCTGCGGTGAGGAATACGGCATGTGCGGAAGGCGCCTGGCGCGTTGCAGGCAGTCAGTAATGGTGGCCCTGTAGGCCCTGCAGCCCCACTCCACATCGGGCCAGGCCTGCTATGGGCTGTCCCTCCAGAGGTCCCTGCATTTCTAACTGGCTCCCCAGGTGAGGGAGGATTCTTAGGCAGAGAAAAGTTTGAGATTCCGTCCTGGGCCTCTCCTGTGTGAGAGCTGACGTTTGGCCACTGGTCCCCCGTCAGCAGTGCCCTGGCCTGACAAAGACATGTGTCGCTGCATCTTTGCCCCTAAAGGAGTCTACCCTTCCTGCTCTCCAGCCTGCTTCTCTGTAGCTCTGCACAACGTTCGGTGCCTAGTTACCCCGCTGTGCCTAGAAGGGGAGGCTTTCTGCTTTAGGCCATTGCTTGCCAGAGCCCCTGGCTTAGACATTATCAAACATTTACATTTATGATAACAATAACAACAACTGCTCTTTTCGAGTACTCACTAGGTGCCAGATATTATTCTAAGAGCTTGGCGTGTATTGACTCAGCTAGTTCTGACAGCCACTCTCGGAAGTCGGCGCTGCTATTGTCCGTGCGCGGATGAGGATGTGGGGACTCAGAGGGGTTAAATGATTTGCCCAAGTCCATACACCTGCCAAGTGGCAGAGCTGGGATTTGAACTCAGGCACCTGGGCTCCTAACTTACCACACTCTACAGACACATTCTGTAGAAAATATTCAACTTGCCCAAGGTGACTTCCCGCCAGAGCATGGCTGCCACGCCTGGAGCGAGTCATGAGCAAATCTAGCCGAGGGACCCTGCAGTGGCCTGCCCACGGGCACGTGGGTGGAGACTTGCTTGTTTTCACCATCAACTAGCAAGGGCACCTAAATTGCAGGGTGCTTTGTTGATGAGGCACATTATAAGCTAATCAGATCAATGCAGAAAAAGCAAATTACCTGTAATTAGAGACGATTAGTGAAATAGTAAGATCATGCCCATATAAAATGATGTCTAATGCGGGGCCCACGGCCTGGGCAGGACCTGCAGCTTCCTCAGGGTGGCTTGCTCTGGGCCTGCTCCGGCTCGTCAGCCCGGCCCGGGTCTCCCTTGCTCCCCGAGGCCCTCCCCAGCGGGGCCCTTACCCACGGTCGCTGTCAGCCCAGTGGCGAAGGAGTTCTGGTGTAGCAGGTGCAGGAAGGAGGTCTTGCCCACGTTGGAGTCTCCCAGGAAGATGACATGGAACAGGTAATCAGGGTCGGCCTGAGGCTTGCTGGCCATGGGGTCCTCCAGGGAAGGGGTCAGCCCAGCCTCCCTGGAGACTGTCCCTGGATCTTCAGGCCTGCTCTCTGCCCTTGGCTCCCCGGACTGTGGAGGGCCTTGTTCTTCTGTGTGAGCAGCCACGGGCGGCAGCCTGGCTTGGGCTTCCAGCTCGGCCACAGTAGGGAGGGCCTGGGTGGGTTCCCGGGGTCCTGCTCCAGCCCCAGGCTGAGCCCGCACAGGGGAGGGGGGAGGAGAGTCCCGTGGAGGCGATGGTTTCGCAGGTGCGGAGGCTTCTGGTTCTGCCCGAGCCTGCGGCGTGTGGGACGGGAGAGGACCGGGCCGTGCGTCTGGCTGGGGCAGCTCTGAATGCAGAGTCTCCGGCCCACGAGCCTCAGCTGAGCGCTCTGAACCGAGGTCCGGCCCACCTCCATCCGCTCGTTTTGCTGCCTCGGCCTTGGGTTTCTGGGCCAGGCTGTGGTCGGGGTGGGCGGGTAGCCCACCTGGCCCAAGAACCCGGCCAGGGGCTTCTCCCAGCCCCTCAGGACGGGCCTCCTGCAGAGCGGGGCCCGGCTCGCCCCGCTCCAGCCCCTCGGTGGGAGCCTGAGCCGCAGACCCCAGGCCCCAGGAGGGCCCAGCTGGCTCCAGTGTGAGGGCTCTGGCCCCCAGGTCCCCCGGTTGTGGCTCAGAGCTAGGGGCAGGCAGGTCATGGTGGAGGGTCTCTGTCTGCCTGGGCAGCTTGGCTGGGGCAGGCCCAGGCCCGGGGCCCCTGTCATCTGTGTCTGAGGCCTGGAACTGTGTGCTGGGCCCGGCCTGGGCCTGGGGAAGGGGCGCGTTCACATGGGGAGGGGGCTCATCCTCCAAAGGGACGAGCACTTTCAGGGCAGCCGCCACCGGGCTTCCTGACGCCCCTGCTGGGGCTTCTGGGAGACCCCGGAGGAAGCGGCCCTCCGGCCCCGTGCCGGGGTCTGGGCTGCGAGGGGCCTCTACAGGCTGCTCCACGTTGATGTCCCGTCCTTCTGGGTCCACTCCTTTCCCGTCCTGGGTGCTGGGAGGCACCCCGGGGGGGCTCCCTGGAGCCACATCCAGGTCTGAAGACGGCTCCTGACCAAACAGCACGGCGTGCGGCTCCGAGATGGAGATCTGCCTGACCACTCGGGGGGGCTGGGGGCCCGAGGCCGCTGTCGGGGTGGGGGGCGGGCTCCAGGAGAGCTGCAGGGCTCCGCGCGGAGGGCTGTGGAACCCGCTCAGGAGCTGGCCCCAGTCCTCGTGGTCCCCAAACAGCGTGGGCAGGGGGACCTCCTCAGGGGACATGGCCTGAAGGTCTGGGGCCGGTTGGCCTGCTCCAGAGACACTAGAAAGGAAGCAGGGAAGTCAGGGGACAGGCAGGTAGAGGTGTCACACCCGTCCCACCTGTATCCCTCACCATCCACTGCTGGCCCCGAAGCTGGCCCGCCCTCCACCAGACCGTGCTCAGACAGTCCCCTCACCTGGCACGCACACACCACTGCTCCCCCTCATCCAATCCTGCTCGTCCTTAAGGCCCACACAAAGCCTCACCTCCTCCAGGAAGCCTTCCATGAGCATTGTGGCCCACCCCACTCCTCTGAGCTGTAACAAGTGGAGTGAGCCCCTGCCAGGGATGCGCTAGGGCCTGTGCACATGTGTGTACACGTGCACGCACGTGTGCATGTTCTAACTCCAGCCCTGGAGTACTGGACCCGCGTCTTTCCCTTTTCTGTGCCTCAGTTTCCATATCTGAGAAATGGGCACAATAATCCCAGCTTGGCAGAGTAGTTGTGAGGTTTAAGGAGAGAGGAGGTGTGGGCGCTGAGTGCTCACCAGAGCCTTGGGGGACCCAGAGCCCCGGGCCCCTCTCCCCGGAAGCCCCGGTATCCACGCCGGTCCAGGGCCGGTAGCCACTTGCCTGGTCTCTTCCTCCATCTGCCAGGACACTCGGCCCCTGGCAGCATTTAGGTGCTTTCTGGTCACCTGCAGCTGTCCCTGCACCTTCTCTAGCTGCCCAGCCAGGTCGCGCTTGGCCTCCCGAAGCTGCTGGTTCTCCGAGGCGGCTTCCTGGTGTGTGCTGCTGAGGCGGCGCAGCTGGGCCTCCAGCTGCAGGGCGTGGGGGTGAGGCGGGGAGCAGCCTCCCCCGCTGCAGTGGGACACAGACACCCGCTCCCGCCTGGGCCCCCGGGACCCAGTCGAGCCAGGACTAGGAGGGGCGGTCATCCTCACTGGCCTGGCTGGCTCCGTGACCTCCCACCCAGGAGGGACATCGGAAATGCCGGGGCAGGGAGAGAGAGAGATTGTGCGAGAAATGTAAACTGCCAGCACCACCCGCCCAAGACGTAACTCAGATCACACCCTCCCTGCTCAAAGCCCTGCAACGGCTGCTGGCCCCGGAGCCCCCAGTCTGCAGGGAGCCCCTGATCCGACGGCAAGTCCCCGGACTCAGAGCAGGAGAGCTGCGTGACAAGCGGAGCGGGAGGCAAAGTCTCGTGATGGCCCCCAGGGCCATGCACGGCCTCCCCCGAGCCCCGCGCCTCCTACCGCGGCCCTGACCTCCTTTCCCACTGCTGTCCTTCCCTCAGTCTGTCCCCGCCACGGGTCTGCTTGTCCTCCTCCAACAGTCACAGCACACGCCCACCCCAGGGCCTTTGCACTTGCTGTGCCCTAGCCTGGAATGCCCCTGCCCCTGCCGTGTCATGGCTCACCTCCCACCTCTCCCGGTCTTTATCCCACCGTCACCTCAGCCAGGCCTCCCTGGACTCCCCGATCAACTTGTGTCAGCTACCGTCCAACTGCCCACCCTTCCTGCCCCTTCCCGGTTTCACTGTGTTCTCCCCAGCACTTGTCACCATCTCATATGATGCCTTTGTCTGTACGTGTATACGATTATTTATTTATTTGTGACACAGAGTCTCGCCTTGTTGCCCAGGCTAGAGTGAGTGCCATGGCGTCAGCCTAGCTCACAGCAACCTCAAACTCCTGGGCTCAAGCAATCCTCCTGCCTCAGCCTCCCAAGTAGCTGGGACTACAGGCATGCACCACCATGCCCAGCTAATTTTTTCTATATATATATATATATTAGTTGGCCAATTAATTTCTTTCTATTTATAGTAGAGACGGGGTCTCGCTCTTGCTCAGGCTGGTTTCAAACTCCTGACCTCGAGCAATCCGCCCGCCTCGGCCTCCCAGAGTGCTAGGATTACAGGCGTGAGCCACCGCGCCCGGCCACGATTATTTATTTTTTCATGTTAGATATTTTACTTATGCATTTCATCACCATGTCCCTGACTGGCGGTAACTGGGCAGGCGTGTGTCTATCTCGGCCCTCAGAACCCAGAGCGGTGCCTGGCTCAGGGTAGGGGCTTGCCAAGCTGCCGTGGGAGAAGGAGCTTCACGTCCACGGGGACCGGACGACATGGCCCCACGTGGAAAGCCCGGTCTCCTCTCTTGGCAGCAGGGGCTCTGCCTCAATTTCCAAGGGGCGCTGCTGCAGAGGCCCCTGGGAAACAGCTCTGGTGGGGAGGGGAGACCTGGTGGCAGGGCCAGCCAAGGGGTGGTGGGGAAGGCGCTGGGGACCTTGTCCAGGGCAGAAGGGGTGCTGGCTGCCCTGGTCACAGCGGAGGGCGGTTTTAGTAAAGTCAGTGTCTGCAAGTTGGGGCAGGAAGAGACGGTGGGCCGGGTCTCAGACCCAAAGACACAGCCACGGTTCCAGCCAGAAGAGACCACAGGCTGCGCGACCCGCCGCCTCGGGGCAGCAGCAATCCGACCCCACGCCGGAAGCCGGGTCAGATTCAGGGACAAGAACAACTGGGTTGTATAAAGCACCTGCCGTACGTCTTGGCCCTCTAATTGGCACAGCAGCCTTCTAATAGAGAGTTCTGATCTCCATTTCTCTCATGAGGAAACCAAAGCTCAAGAACGTTAAAGACCTGTGCAAGGTCGCTCAGCTGACAATGGAAACGAGAGCTGAACACCCAATTCCCGCCACCAGGCCGCTCCGATGTTGAGACTGCGTGTTTGTCCGTCTCGAAGTGCTTTCCCATTTACTACCTCATTTGACACAACCCACCGGGGAGATGCAGAGGATGTGGCCATATCCATTTTACAGATGGAGAAACTGAGGCAGGGACAAGCCAAGTTATTTCCTCAGGTCCGAATGGCTCTTGAACAGAGTGCCAGGCATTTGCACCTGGACCTTCTGACTCGCAGCCCAGTGTTCACGCCATGCTACCTGTTCTCATCTCAGAAAGGGCCCAGGACACCTCTCTCCCAGAGGGCCGCTCCCTGTGGGAGCCCAGACGGCCCAGGGAACACTGAGGGCTGGGTGGGGCTTCAGGCTGACCATCCAGCTGGACCAGAGAGCCTGGCGCAGTGCTGGGGGGGCAGAGTCTGGCAGCCTCAGAAGGGGGCTCCCGGGAGCCCCAGCGCTCACCTCCGTCTGGCCCTCCGCCAGCCGCTGCACCTCGCGCTCCTTGGCCTCCAGCGCCTCCTGCACCCGGGAGCTGAGGGCCAGTTCCCGGGAGTCGCTCTGTGGAGGAGACGGGCTCAGCCCTGCCTGCAGTCTGGCCAGCTCTCCCACGCTCCACCTCCGCCCGGCCTGGGGTGCAGGGCCCAGGAAGTCCAAGCAAGAGGGTTCTGTGGACGGCCACCCCAGCCTGGGCCTCGATGGTGGCAACAAGGACACCGAGCCCCAGGGAGTGGAAGGACCAGCTCTGGCGGATGGCAAGACTGGCAGAGATGGGAGGGGCCCGGGCTGGACGCTGCCCACCCGTCTCCCGGGCAACAGGAGCTGCTGAGGGAAGGGAGAGGGTCCTCCCCAGCAGCTCCTGCTGTCCTACACCGGCCAGTCCCCAGCCCCGCGACACGACGTAGCCGGCAGAGCGGTCCCGGGCAGGGTGGGGGAGAGCCAGGCTGCCGGGGTCCCACCTCGGCCTGCAGCTGCTGCTTCTCCCGGCGGATCTGCTGCTCCATCTCCTCGTAGAGCCGCTGGGCCTCGCGGTGGTGGTCAGAGTCCCGCCTGGGAGGGGGAGGCGGGCCAGGCAGCCCATTAGCACCTCGGGACTCTGCTGCTGGCAGGGTGATGGGGCTTGGAGTCCATCCCACAGCTCACCTCAGCCTGCCCGCGGCCACTGCCCCGTCCCCCTGAAAACTGCCATCCAGTAACAACCCCGTGACCCACTTGACTCTGACACTGGTCCCCTTATCCCACCGCGCTGACTCCTGTAAGCATCACCAGTCACCTTGGTCCTGACACACGGTCTCCATCACCTCATCTCTGTCCCCACTTCCTCTGCCACCATGCCCTGCCCCCATAGCTCAGCCCCCCGGTGGGGCTGCACCCCTGCCCACTCCAGGGTCACACGCGCATTTCAACCGAGCATCTACGTGAGTGGCGCCCCTGGAGCGAGGCACCGCGGCGGCCCTGCACCAGGGCACACTTGCCATTCGACTCCCGCTAAAGGGCCAACTCTGTCCGCTCCAGCAGGTCCCCTGAGCCTCCACCTCTCTCTCCAGCTCGGCTCTGCCCCTCCATCTCCCAGGCCCTGCCGTAGACCCCGGCTCCAGGAGCTGGGGAAACCGACTCAGATTCCACGGCAGTGTGAGGGGCACCTGCTGTGGGCCACGCGCCGGGCAAGGCTCCACTCACTTCCGCAGGGTCTGCTGCAGGGCCTCCTTGTCGGCCCGCGCCTCCTGCAGGCGGCCACCCATCCTGGCCAGGAAGCCCGCCAGGTCGCCTGCCAACTGGGGCTCCTCCTGCCGCAGCTTCCCCCACAGCTGCCAGATCTCCGTCTGCCTGGGGGGGGGGGCTGAGATGAGACGGAGGGGGGAGCAGGAAGCAGGGGAGCCGCTGCGCAGTTTCAGCACACCCCTCCTGGAGACGCTGGCACCGGGGCCACAAAATCTGCCGAGACCCTACGAGGTGCAACTCAAACGCCACCTCCTCCAGGAACTGTTCCCAGATGCGCCCTCTCCCTTCTGGAACCCCCACACCACGCTGTCCCTCTGCGCTTCTGTGATGAACAGTGTGGAGGGGCACTTTCTGCCTTCTCTCTTCTCCCACTCTGAGGCTGCGTGACCTTCGGCAAGTCCCATGCCCTCTCTGGGCTCATTCGTGTGATAGGGAGGCCGATACCACCTGGCAAGGTCACCGGGGAATGAGACACGCCCTGTGACAGCACCAGCTCCAGCCAGCGCAGGGCTGGCACTCAGCCAACGCCACTTTCACATGAGTGTAATGAAGTCACGAAGACAGATGCCAGAGGGCTGAGCCCAGGCCAAGCTGCCAAGTGGGTAGATGGCTCCCCACCTGCCCGCCCCACCAGGCCACACCCCAAGTGCCGCCCTGCCTGCGTACACACCGGGTCCCACCTCAGAGAGCCTAACGTGAGGCATCTTGCCCTCACAGAGCACGTCGGGTGGGGCGGGCAAACCCGGAGGCAGGGGCAGGGTGACTTCCTTGCTGGCTCTAGCAGACCCCAGTGAGGCTGGGGACATGGAGGGGGCATTTTTCAGGCAGAGCTTCTCTGAGCATGAGCGAACCCCATAAGCCCGGAGCCTGAGACAGAGCCCTCCTGTCTTCAAGCCTGTTTAGACCAGGGCACCGCCATGCCTGAAATCACCCCACCGTGGGAGCCTCTTTTTGAGTTAAGAACAGCGCCTTCAGGGACCCTAGTGGTTTTAAGAATTTGAGTCCCCTTAGGAGGCTGCTAGCCCAACTTGGCCGTCCTTCTGGAGAGCCACCCTATGGGGAAGGACAAGCGGGGCGGGCGCGGGCTGGAAGGGCTCCGGCAAGCAGGCGTCCTCTGCACAGGGGTTTAACCCAACGGCAGCTTTTATGCTCATTCTGCAGCCATGGAAACAGAGGTCAGAGGTCACGCAGCTAGCCAGTGGTCAAGCCAGGATTTGTGCCTGCTCTACCTGGGCCTGGCCCTTGGCACCATGTCCAGGAGAGACATTCCCGGCACCACACCACACCGCCTTACTCGGGAAGGTGGGGGCTGGCCCCCAGCTGCTCCACGAAGGCAAGGAATGCCTCCTTCTCCCCGGCGTCAGCCTCGTCCAGCGCTGGGAAGCTGGCGGTGGCAGAAACCCGCTTAGGGGGCAATGGCCTCCTTCTGCGGAGCCTCTGGGTACTCGAGCTGGAGTCGAAGATGTTTCCTGTGGGACAGAGGGGGGCACAGTGTGAGGGGCCCCAGGCCTCTGACCTCCTACCCAGCCCTGCTCCAGCCACTGGGGAAGCAGTTAGGCCTGTGCCGATCACAGTTACACGGGCCACCTTCACACATCGCTCACTACCAACCTCAGGAGTCTGCTCAAGGTAGACACGGCGCCCATTTTGCACAGTTGCATCTCAGGCCCAGAGACGCCAAAAGACTGCTGGAAGCCACACAGCAGCTATATGGTGGTCAACAGAGTCTTCATCCACTCAAGGGATACTTATTGAGCATCTATTATGTGCTGGTGACAAAATTAGCCAAAATCCCTGTCCTTGTGGAGCAGACATTCTAGCGAGGGTTGAAAAGGATCATTCCTTTTCTTTCTCTCTCTATTTCTCTTTCTTTCTTTTAAGCATATTTGCTAAGTGAACTAAAGGAATAAAGGGTAATTTCCATTGAGAGGGTGGGAGGATCCACTCTAGACAGGGTGGTCAGGGGTGCCCCAAGGAGGAGACTCTGGAACCGGGATGTGAAAAACAAGGAACATGCCATACGGATTTCCAGAGAGTACGGAGCAGGCCGAGAGAACGGCACGTGCAAAGGCCCTGACATAGGGGCCAAGTTGGCAATAGGGAGGTGTGAGTGGCACTGAGGGAGCCCACGAGGTTGGCGGGTCTGGGGGTGCAGGCCCCGAAGGCCCCGGGAAGAGTTTGCTCCGCCGGCACAGGGAAGTCCCAGGCGTGGTGGGTGTGATTTGAGTCAGAAGCCAAGTGGCCTCTGGGGCTGCGTGGACACCATGTTCCCTCTGCACCCCACCTGCCACTCCGGTCCCTGATTCCTCCTGCCCACCCTCAGCCTCTCAATCAGCAGAACTGGAGCGGCCAATCCCGGGGTGGCCCCCACCTGTAAATGCAGGTCCCCGGCCTCCCTCTCTGCCATCCTCCAAACTCTAGGCACTCAGCTGACCCGAGACCCTGGATGGCTTTGTGGATACTGACAGCTGAGCTGTGTCTTGCAGGAGCTCTGCAAGGACACCGCACCTTCCATTCCCTGGGCTAGAAGTCCTTCCTTCCCCGTGAGGACCCGCTGCCTATGGTGCCCTGCAGCCGCGGGCTCTCTGAGCCCTGGCAGCCTGCGTTGAGAGGCGCGTGCTAGAATGGCCCCGCCCAGTGGGAGGTGTTCAACCTCTCGCTTAAGAGAAGACTTGTGTTGGGAGAAGACAAGCAAAGAGTCAGAAAACAAGCCTGGAGGCCTCTCTGGAGGGGGTGGATGCTCAGGGAAGTGCCTTGAACTGCTCTCGGGGATGTTGTGAAGGTCCCCTGGCTGGGAAAGAGGTCGCCTTTCCTGACAACCCAGCCTGGCCCATGCGGAGCACACCACAAGGGCCACCCGGCTGTGCAGGACGTCCCAGGACAGACATACTGAGTCCAGAGCTGAACTCCTCCAGGGAGAGACGTCCCTTCTGCTCCACATCCACCCAGCTGAAGATCATCTCTGGCTCCTCCTCGCTGCCCAGGAAGCTGAACCTGGCCACCTGGAAGGAAGGGGCGAGATGGGTGGCTGTTCCCACCAGGGAAGACTCTGGGCCACCCTCCAAAAAGGAGAGAGTCTTCTTCTCAGCCACCCCCACCTCCCCTCTCCCCAGTTTCAGAGTCCCCCCAGTAACTGGACCCAGGGCCCACCCTGAGGCTCCCGGCCCCACCCAAGGCAATCCTGTCGGCAGAGCCCTGAACTAGCTCCAAATCTTTTCCCTTTCTCCATCCAAAATCGAAACTTATCTTTCCTGGGTCCCTTCCCTTTAGGACTTTGATAAAAGGACAGCAGCCAATCCTTCCCACAACGTGTTCATCAGTGTCCAAAAATTATCTGAAACTTGAAAATAAGTCTAAAAGTTGGAGAGCACATCCTTCCAGCATTATACAGGGGCAAAGGCCACCCAAGCATCTTCTAGACAATAGGAATGTACTCAGCTCATCTCATGGGACTGACTAAAGATTGCAGATTAAATGAAGTCACATGTTAACCTGTAGATTTTGTCTAGGAGAGATGTAAATAATTTTTGTCTGAAGGAACAGATAACTCCAAAGATTATTAGCCTATTGGACATTAACCAGCTTTTAAACATCTAACTCAGCAATCTGGCCTGGTTTAGTGGCTCATGCCTGTAATCCTAGCACTTTTGGAGGCTGAGGAGGTGGGAGGATTGCTTGAGTCCAGGAGTTAGAGACCAGCCTGGGTAACATGGTGAGACCCCATCTCTACAAAAAATTTAAAAAATTAGCCAGGCGTGGTGGTATGCAACTGTAGTCTGAGCTACTGGGGAGGCCAATGTGGGAAAATCACTTGAGCCCTGGAGTTGGAGGTTGCAGTGAGCTATGAGCATGCCACTGCAGCCTGGGAGGCAGAGAGAGAACTTGTCTCAAAAAAAAAAAAAAAAAAAAAAAAAATCTTTCTTACAGAAATTGCTAGCTCAGAAAATTTTTAAGGAGCCAGGTTCATATAATTAGGGTGAATCTTTGGACAAATTAGACTAGTTTAATAATTTTTATTTACAAAACATAAACATTAGGTTATTAAGTATGAATGTCTGATTTCCTTAAGTATTAATACTAAGTTTGACAATTGATATCTCTGACATTTCACTTCAACACTTCTTGTTTTGTGTTTATTGTGAAGATACATCCTCAGTCTTTCAAATGCACATTTTGGCTTGTGATTATCTTTCAAATGTTTTTTACAGCAATTTTTGTGAAACCATGGCTAAGTCAAAAATTCATGTTATTTTCAAGCAGCGCAGACAGCTCAAAATATCAATGAAGTGTTTGGGAAGGATGTGGCTAATGAACACACAGTACTTTGATGGTTTGAGAAGTTCTGTTCTGGTGATTTTAACCTTGAAAATGAGCTATGCAGTCAACCTGAGACCAAGGTGGATAATGATGAGCTAAAAGCTGTAGTGGAAGCGAATCCATCTCAACCTACATATGGATTAGCATCGAGGTTTGACATTACTATTCCAACAATATTAGACCATCTGAAACAAATTGGCAAGGTACAGAAGCTGGATAGAAGAGTTCCACATGAATTAAACAAATGTGTCAGCAGAGAAATTGTCTCGAAGCTTGCCTTTCTTTGCTGTCATGACATAAAGATGAACCATTTCTACACTGTATTGTTATGTATGATGAAAAATGGATTCTTTTTGACAATCACAAGCGTTTGGCACAATGGCTGGACAAAGATGAGGTGCCAAAACACAGTCCAAAACCAAATATTCATAAAAAAAAAAAAGAAGCTAATGGTGTGTGTTTGGTGGTCCGGCGCTGGTATTATCCACTACAGCTTCATGAAACCTGGTCAATCAATGACAGCAGATGTCTGCTGCAACCAACTGGACAAAATGATGAGGACACTTGTGATTAAGCAGCCGAGATTGGTCAATAGAGACAGGCCAATCCTCTTGCAAGACAATGCTCGACCACATGTCGCACAAACAATGCTGCTCAAACTACAGAAGCTGGACCTGGAAACTCTCTGTCACCCACCGTATTCACCAGACCTTGCACCAACTGACTACCACTTCTTCCAGGCTTTGGACCACGTCTTGCAAGGAAAAATATTCAGTTCTCAACAAGTTGTAGAAAAAGACTTTCGTGATTTCATCTGCACTTGCTCTCCAAGTTTCTTTGCTGCCGGCATAAGCAAGCTACCATTAAAATGGCAAAACTGTGTCAATAGTTTAGGTGCACACTTTGATTAATTGTACTGCTTCTTGTTTGAGATATAATAAACTAAACTTTTGATTCAAAATCAGACATTTCATAATTAATGACTTAATAGCTATCTATGTTTTATGTGTTTTATGTTAAGTATTAGTTTACATTCTATTTTTTATAAGATCTGTATTTGTTTTTTGTGAGGAAATTAGTTAATCTGAATTTTCTATACTTCTCGCTTTGGCTTACTGATCAAATAAGCTAACATTATCTTTACATACGTTCAAGATTATAAAAATGTCAATTTGTGTTCAATTAAATGGATTCATTATTCTAACAAATTTCCTATCAACAGTAATTATATATTTTTTTTATATTTTTATTTTTCTCATTTTTTTTATTTGTTTCTTATGGCCAAAAAGTGGTCAAACTCACCAGAACTATCAACAGTAATTATATTTTATAGTGTGTCACCTCAAACACAATTTCCAAGATCCTTAGATACTTTAAAAACCTGAGTTAATATTGTTATGTTAAGTAATAAATAATTTTTGGCTACCTGGATAATTTTTAAGAAAAATGTAATACTGAAACATTGATTCTAAGCATAGTTTTAAGTTTATGTCTTTTTACCACTTCTTCACACATGTTAATAAGGGAATTCATGTTTGCTACTTTACAAAGTTGTGCCAAGGGAAGCCAGGACTCAGACGTTTGCACCCACATTCCCGGCAACCCAGAGATGAAAGCAGCCCAGGTGTTCCTCGATGGATGGGTGGGTAACAAAATGGGATGTACTCGTACTATGGGATAATATTTAGTCTTACAAAAGAAGGAAATTCTGACGCATGCTACAACATGGCTGAACCCTGAGGGCATTCTGTTAATCAAATAAGCCAGTCACCAAACGGCAAATACTGTATGATTCCACCTGTAACGAGGTATCTAGAGTGGCCAAATCTGCAGCGACAGAAAATAGAACAGGCCGGGGCGCGGTGGCTCACGCCTGTAATCCTAGCACTCTGGGAGGCCGAGCCGGGTGGATTGCTCGAGGTCAGGAGTTCAAAACCAGCCTGAGCGAGACCCCGTCTCTACTAAAAATAGAAAGAAATTAATTGACCAACTGAAAATATATATACAAAAAATTAGCCGGGCATGGTGGCGCATGCCTGTAGTCCCAGCTACTCGGGAGGCTGAGGCAGGAGGATCGCTTGAGCCCAGGAGTTTGAGGTTGCTGTGAGCTAGGCTGATACCATGGCACTCACTCTAACTTGGGCAACAAAGTGAGACTCTGTCTCAAAAAAAGAAAGAAAATAGAACAGGGGTTACCAGGAGACGGCGGGAAGGAGGAATGGGAGTTGATGTTTAATGGCTGTGGAGTTTCGGTTTGGGAAGATGGAAAAAGTTCTGGAGATGGATGGGGGAGGTGGTTGTACAACATCGTGAATGTACTTAATGCCACTAAACTGTACACTTAAAATAATTAAAATGATAAATTTTATGTTATGTATATTTGACCACTATTATTCTAAAAAGTTGTGTTAGGAATATATGTGGCTGTAGAAAGTTGTAATATATGTATTTGTGAGCTTTGCTATTAGTAGTCTGCCAAAATGCTTGTGTAAGACAGTTCTCAATTATTTTCCCTTAGTTCTTTCTGTGAAAGGACTTAATTGCTTCGGCTAGAGTTATAATCGATACAGATGTTTGAGACCTTACTTGGAGCTATAGTGATAGAGAACACAACTGTGTCTGCAAGAAAAATGGGGTGTGGTCTTGTCTGAAAGTATCTGGTCATTCTAGAACATGAAAAAGGATGAAAGGCAAAATTTGGATACAGAATGTTACAGAGGGCTTACTGGAAGGAATGTTATTTCCCTTGATTTGTATATTAATATAATAATATATAATACCTGATTCCTTATGAATGATCTGTGGGACAAAAGCAAATAAAGAAAAAAAAAGTAAGAATAAATATATCTGAGTCTGAAAATAAGCTATGAAATATATTAATATTTTTCCAAATTTGTCTCAGTTTTAATGGGTTTAAAAATAAAAAATAAATAAAAACTCTTAAAACCTTTACTGCCACGTGTTCTATTAATGAAAAAGCTAGAATTTGGGCCAGCCGTGGTAGCTCATGCCTATAACCCTAGCACTCTGGGAAGCCGAGGTGGGCAGATCATTTGAGCTCAGGAGTTTGAGACCAGGCTGAGCAAGAGCGAGATCCTGTCTCTACTAAAAATAGAAATAAATTAGCTGGACAACTAAAAATATATATATAAGTATATATACATATATATATATTACCACCATGCCCGGCTAATTTATATAAATATATAAATACATACATATAAATTAGCAGGGCATGGTGGCGCATGCCTGTAGTCCCAGCTACCTGGGAGGCTGAGGCAGGAGGATTGCTTGAGCCCAGGAGTTTGAGGTTGCTGTGAGCTAGACTGACACCACGGCACTGTAGCCCAGGCAACAGAATGAGACTCTGTCTCAAAAGGAAAAGAAAAAGAAAAAAAAAAAAAAGAAAAGCTAGAATTTGGCTTCATCTCAACTAAAATAATAAATGGGTTTTAGAGCTCTTAGCAAAAGTTAAAGGAGGTTACTATTTCTCTTCTGTGTAAGCCGCCCAGATAGCAGAAGTTCTCTGTCTCACTAGAATAATTTTCTATGCTTTGCTTTTTCCTTATTTTGTCCTAATTTAAAAAAAAAAAAAGCAAAGGCATCTCCTTTTAAAAGGACTAACTACTCTTGCAATCATGTTGCATTCCCCTATGTTTATTTTCAAAATATTTTATTTTATTGGTATTTCAATTAATTAGATAACCAAATACTATTTGTTGGGTACCCATGATCCTATCTTTTTTTTTTTTTTTTTTGAGACAGAGTCTCACTTTGTTGCCCAGGCTAGAGTGAGTGCCATGGCATCAGCCTAGCTCACAGCAACCTCAAACTCCTGGGCTCAAGCAATCCTGCTGCCTCAGCCTCCCAAGTAGCTGGGACTACAGGCATGAGCCACTACACCCAGCTAATTTTTTCTATATATATTAGTTGTCCAATTAATTTCTTTCTATTTATAGTAGAGACGGGGGTCTCGCTCTTGCTCAGGCTGGTTTCGAACTCCTGACCTTGAGCAATCCGCCCATCCTGGCCTCCCAGAGTACTAGGATTACAGGCGTGAGCCACCGCGCCGGCCCCATGATCCTATCTTGTAGTGCCCAAACCTCCTCTGACAGCTCTTTTGATTTTGCCTTCCCAAGATTGATCTTAAATTGAGAAAAAAAATAAAATAAAAACGTTAGGATATCTTTCTCTATATTTATTAAATACCTCAACACTATTATAAGAACATCATGGAAAGAATGGCCAAATCAGAAGAGCTATTCAGCCTCTCCTAGGCTAAGTTTACATAGGTCAAATGCTATTAATATAAATATTTCAGAAATTGCATGCCTTATGGGAAGGCTGTGGAATTTCTCAATGCCTTTGCCACCCATAGTACGTTCTTAACTTCAGGGGAAATACTGATCAAACTCTAATGAAATAGTTATATCCTGTACCCCAGCAGAGAATTTTACTATCTCCCTTCTTATAGTATTTGGTATTGCAATAAACAACCACAGCCTGTCAATCTCATCACTAGACATGCTTCTGCTTTCCTGTCCCTGACTAAAGATTCTGTTACAAGCTGCAGGTCACAGTTTGTGTCTTCAGCAAAGAGGGGCAATCTCAAACACTGGAGAAAAAGAGCTGTACCAGGTTCTGTAAACTATTTATGCTTCACTTGGGTACAAGCTTCTGAGCTGACCTTGGATGACCTTCAGACTGAGCTAGTGGATTGAGGATTTCTAGGACTCTTCTGAGCCCAAGAGCAGACAGCTTACCCAAAATCCCGCAGAAAAAACTTAATTATGTGGCATGAAAGGAACAGATGAAGGAAATCTAGTTGTGGTTATTTGTTGGAATATGGTGGATATTATTTTTTATTGTTCTACTTTAACAGATCTGTGAGGAAGTTCTTTCTGTCTTCTTAAAGTGTTTCTAATCCTCAGTTTAGCAGATTATACTTTTGTAAACTGAAATTAAACATTTTAAATGGTATCTGAATCTCCCTGTCTGCCCTCTTCATGATTCAGAAACCAATAGTTTTTTTTTTTTCAAGTTGTTGTCTTTTATTTTAAAAGAGAGCAGAGGTGTTAACCTAAATGATGTTGAATTTCGTTAAGATAAAATAAGCCACCATATTGGTTGGACGGAGATACCACATAGCAGAGCCCCACTGTCTGGGGTTAACTTTCTTAAGTTTCTCCCACTTTTTAAAAAATTTTTTTATTTCCAAACATTATGAGGATAAACCAATACTTTTACTGAATCTCCTTACTTTCCATGGCAATATATTAATAGTTATTTTTATAGGTTCAATAGACTCTATCCTCCTTTTTTCCAGGCTATAATTGGATAAATCAATTGTGCAAGCTTGGCCCTACCTGGAGTGCTGTTTTATAGAGAGATTCTCATTTAATCGGGTGTGACAAGCCCTCTGTAAGGAGCCAGTGCCTGCGAGGTCCTGCCAGGACGCTAGCCTGGAACCCCGTGGTCAGGAAGGCTGCCTCCTGGCAGAAGAGGGACCTTAGAAAACTTGGGGACATCATGAACAGAGGGAGTCACTCAAGTGTACAGGCGCTGCAGGTGACGTCTAGTGGAGAGAGTGTCTTGGGCTTGGTTTTCTAGCCTTAGGATACAAGTAGGATGACCACCTTGGCCCAGTTTGCCCAGGACTCTCCCAGTTTTAGGACTCAAAGTCCCACATCCCAAGTGCCCTTCAGCCCTTGGAAAACGGGAATGGTTAGATGGTCACTCAATAGAAGAGCAAACTACAGAGGTTTTAAAAATCCAGTCTAAGATTCCATATGAAGACTTCTGGACAGAAGCTAAAACGGCTCAACACTGTGAAGGTCTCCCTTTGTAGAGCAAATTTGAAGAGGCCCATATGTTTAATTTACAGCCTCACTATACCTATGGACATAACCAAGCCCAGCCTAATGAGACCAGCCTTTTATCTATCAAGAAAAAGCTGTGGAGATTACTTACGATCACAGAAAAATGATCTGAAACTTGGAAATAAGGCAAAAGGGTAGACAGCACATTCTTTCAATATTATACAGAAGCAAAGACCACCCAAGCATTGTCTAGACTAGAGAGATGGACTCACTTCATCTCGTTATTTTATCTTTAATTAAAAGTCCTAGACTTACTGAAGTTACTTGTTAACTTGTAGATTTTTATCTAGGAGAGACGAAAATAATTTTTGTCTAGTAGAACAGAACAGATAGCCCCAAAGATTTATGGACAGTTGGACATTAGCCATCTTTTAAATTGAATTCATCGATCTTATCCTAACACTTTTCTGTCAAATTGTCTATAAATACCCTAGCTTCTCAAATACTCTTTGAAGCAGTCATAACATCTTACTGATTCCCTCATTAATTATTAATAATTCATTAGATAAGACCTTTGATAAGTGTTGATTTTATATTAATATTTACTCAGAAGTCTTTTCTTTTTTTTTTCTTGAGACAGAGTCTCTCTCTGTCACCAGTGGCATCAGCCTAGCTCACTGCAGCCTCAAATTCCAGGGCTCAAGAAATCCTCCTGTCTCAGCCTCCTGAGTAGCTGGGACTACAGGTGTGTGCCACCATGGATGGCTAATTTTTCTTTTCTTTTTTTTTTTTTTTTTTTTTTGGAGAGACTGGGTCTCACTATACTGCTGCCCAGGCTGGTCTGAAACTCCTGGCCTCAAGCGATCCTGCCACTTCAGCCTCCCAAAGTACTGGGATTATAGGCATGAGCCACTGTGCCTGGACTCATTTTTTAAAAAATTTTTTAAATTATATTTTAACATCAATTATTCACACCATGTTGTGGCCCTAAGGGATGGACTATAAGGTTGGATGGATGAGAAAAGGACAAAGTCTAGAGCACAGAGCAGCATCTGGGGGAGACAGCAGGCCCAGGGCATCTCCAGCATGGACCCCTTTGCAGTGCATGGGGAGAAACCAAAGAAAACTTGGTCTAGGACATAACCTAAGACTCCTTATTGGAACACACAACCATGGTCGATGTAATGTTTCATTGAGGTTTGCAGTCAGCAACAGGGTTTGATTTCCAGGGCTCTGATTGTTCCCCAAGATAAACTTCTCTGCCCAATGAACCTAACATTATATGCCATTTGCACAGTACTTCTTTGCTTTAAAGTCCCTTCCTTTGTTAAAATGCAAATGTTTCTGGAAGAAGTTAACAGGCAAAGCCTTATCAGTCATTTACATGTTAGTATAAATAAATTCCTAGCCTTTTCTGAGAGCAAATTTTAGATGAGAGAAAGGGAAAACAATAGACAAGCACTGCCTTCCAGGGGCGGGAAGTCTCAGGAAGCTGCAGAAAAGGGATTCAGGGGGTCAGATGGGGCCCTTGGGCTCACCGCCATGTCCTCACGGGTGACAAAGCCCCTCTCCTGGGCACCACAGTCCTGGAAGAAGCTCTGCAGCTCTGTAGCTGCCTGAGAGGACCAGGACTCTGGCTCTGGGGCCACAGGGGCATCTTGGCCGTCAGCTGGCTCTCTTGTCTGCCGCCGCCGGCTGGAACCCAGCTTCCGGCCTTTGCGAGACACTTGCTGTCCACTCTCCATGGTGCCTTGGCCCTGGGGACAGAGAATAAGTGAGGGGCACTGGGCTGCTGAACAGTCAAACCCTCTAATAGCTCAAACGCCTCCCTTGGCTCCCATCACCCCTGGGAGAACTCGCCACGGTGACAAAGCCCTGCCTGACCGCCCCAGGTCTCTGACTTCATCTCCCAGCCACCATGGCCCCTGCACGTCCCGCTCAGGGCCTTGGCCCTTCCTCGGGTCCCCTGCCTGGACGCCCTTCCCCAAGTGCCCACGTGCCCTCGTCTCCTGCAGGTCTCAGTCCAGCAGTCAAAAGTCTTCTCATCTGAGACAAGGCAGCACGGGAAAAAAAAAAGTCTCTGGCCATTAGATCAGACAGCCCTGTGCAGAACAGGCGCTGGTGTTTGACCTGGAGAGGGCGACACAGAGCTCCAGGGCCGCGCTGCAAGGGCCAGACGCAGCTTCCCCAGCCGTCTCCGCCGCTCTGGCTCCTTGCCTCTCACCTTGGCCGCTCGGCCTGTGGGAGGGATGCCTCCACCACCCCTCCGCTCTCTGTGGGCCTCCTCTGCTCCAGCCCCTCTCCCAGCACCTCCCTGCTCCTCCCACACGCCTGCCCGCCCAGCCAGTGCTAAGGGTCCCGACCCATGTGGCTCCTGCTTTGTCCTCCCTCCTCCCTGCCCTTAACCCCTGGAGACCCTGGAATGCCCGACTCCGGCCCACCCTTGCTCCCTTGGCCCAAACGCCCTAGTGCTCGCACCCCTTGCCCCCCCGCCCCCCAACACCTTTCCTTCCTCACTTTAGCAGCCAGCTTCCCTGCTGTCACCCCTGCGCTCAAGCCGTGTCCAGTGCCCCCTTGTCTGTGACCCTGCTGTGCTTTATTTATTTATTTATTTAGAGACAGAGTCTCACTCTGTTGCCCGGGCTAGAGTGCCTTGGCATCAGCCTAGCTCACAGCAACCTCAAACTCCTGGGCTCAAGTGATCCTCCTGCCTCAGCCTCCCAAGTAGCTGGGACTACAGGCATGCGCCACCACGTCTGGCTAATTTTTTCTACATATTTTTAGTTGTCCAGCTAATTTCTTTCTTTCTATTTTTACAAGAGACGGGATCTCACTCTTGTTCAGGCTGGTTTCGAACTCCTGACCTTGAGCAATCCGCCCGCCTCGGCCTCCCAGAGTGCTAGGATTACAGGCGTGAGCCACTGTGTCCAGCCCCTAAGGAGGTTTAAATGTGTCTCCCAAAGGCCATGAGTTAGAAACTTTGTCCCCAGGGGGGCGGTGTTGGGAGGCGGGCTGAATGGGAGGCGTTTGGGTCACGGGGACCCCACCCTCGTGAGAGGGTTACTGTCACTGCCTCGAGGGCTCCTCACAAAAGGATGAGCTCAGCCCCCTGTTGCTCTCTGGTGCTCCCTCTTGCCCTTCTGCCTTCCCGCCAGGGATGGCACAGCAGGAAGGCCCCTGCCGATGCTAGCCCCTCCATCTTGGACTCCCGGCCTCCAGCACTGTGGGGAAATAAATATCTGTCTTGTGTGAATGGCCCGTTCTGGGGTGCCCTGTTACAGCCGCACAAAGTAGGCCAAGGTCCTAGGGTGCCCCGGGCTCCCCCGGGCATGTCTCTGTGTGCCCCACGCTGCTCTCCAGCCCCTTGGCACATAGTAGGTGCTCAAGTGAGGGTTGTCAAATTCATTAATTGGGGCGCTTCATCTGTGGGGAAGGTCGGATGAGGCCCCCAGGGCAAGGAAGAGGGAGGCTGGTCTGGAAGAGGTCTGTCAGGGGGAGGACTCGCCCCTCGGGGCTTTCTCTGCTGGGGTCAAAGGCCGCAGACAGGCCAAGCCGGCTGGTCAGAGGGCCATGCTTCAGGCATGGCGGGCTCCTTCCTGGGGGCTGGATTCATGGCCCGGCCTCCCCTTGGGCAAGTTTCCTCCCGCAGGCTGCACAGGACTTGAACGAAGCAATTTCTCACCCTGGGGAGGCCCGACTTCAAAGCGAAGTAGAGTCAATCTCTCTCTCTCTCTCTCTCTCTCTCTCTCTCTCTCCCTCCCTCTCCCTCTTCAAAGTCTGTTTCAGATGCAGTTTTATGCAGACCATAATTTAAAACTGCAGTGATGTGCTGGAGTCAGATTTGAGGGGCTCACGAGAGCCAGTTGTGCAGGTCTCTTCCTCACTCAGTGGCTTGCCACCAGCCACGTGGTAGTGTCTACACCATGGGAATTGGCAAATGCTACCCACCAGGGCACCCGCCCCCACCAAGAAATAGTTTGCAGTGCACCTCTTCTGAGATTTCCGTCTGCCCCAACCCTTCCCAAGCTCTATCATGCACAAGCATTAAGCAACAAGCATTTACTGGGCACCAGCTGAATGCCAGCACGATGCTAAGCAGGCCTGCCATGATCCATATGTTTCCCTCAGGTGAATTAGGAAAAGGCGCTTCTTCCTCCTGGCAGACACAGCCCAGTACCGAGGCTCATGGTTTGACAGATGGAATATGGACCAGATGCCAGGCCCCACTTGTGCAGACACAACCTGTGCACCCAAGCAGAGCCCTAGGCCTGTGCGGAGAGGTGAGACTACCTCCTGGTTTCCCCTAGAGGCACTCTTAGCCTCACGGGAGAAGACACAAACATGGTTACAGTGCAGCATGGAAGGGGCAGCAAACCAGTGTGTCAAGTGCTGGGAGAGCACTGGAAAAGGAGCAACTTACTAGTCAGGAGGGCTTCCTGGGGGAGGTGACATAGCTTAGCCATGAGCTCCAGGGCAGGAGAGATCATACTTGACCCTGGAACCCCTCTTGGGACCAGGCCCTGCTCTGGACATGCACTGGGAGCTTGCCCCCTTACTACTTGCTCCACTGAGCAAGTCCTCTAGAATGCGGAACATTCTCCTGGACAACTGAATAGACTCTTAAAAAATGTTGATGGTATAAAAGAAAAAATAAGGCAGAAGATAGTTCTATCTTCAAGAGACCAAAGAGAAATGACACATAAATATGTGTGATCTTTAATTAGATCCCCTTTTAGAAAAAGAGAAAAAAGTAGGAATAAAGAACATTTGGGGGACAACTGGGGAAATTTGAATTTAGATTGCATATTAGATGATATTAAGCAATGTAGAATTTCTTAGGTGCGAGAAAGTTTGGTCGTAGGCATGTGCGAGACTCTCCTTGTCTCTAAAAGATGTGATGAGTAGCTAGGGATGGAGGATATGATGCTTGCGATTTACTTTCGAATGGTTCCAAGTAGATGCACAAACAAACAAACAAAAACTGTGTGATGCGTGTAAGAGAGAGAGTGCGGATGAGGAAACGTTAGCCATTGGTGAAATTCATTGTACTGTTTGCTCAACTCTTCTGAGGATTTGAAAGTCTTCCAAATAAAAAACAGGGAGAAAAAAGCCAAGAATGAGATTCCAGGGATTTGCACAGGGAAGTCCCTGTGCTAATCTAACTGTCCCTCACCCGCTGTCTCCCGCCCTCCACTCAGCCCCACATCGCCCCATAGAAACAATGGCCCACTGGGCACCCCTCCTTGGGCCACGTCTGTCCACACCCAGAAAGCCACCGTCCAGCTCCATTCGCCAGCCCCCTAGGAGGGGAGCCCCCTTCCTCCATGACCCCGTGACGCTTCAGCGGCTAATGGGGCTTGGCCTGGCAGCTCCGGGCTTGTGGGTTACAATCAAAGACTCACTGAGCCTCAGCACCACAAGGAGGTACGTCCCACTCTCCCGACCTAGAGATGTGGGAAAGGGGGCCCATGAGGGTAAGTGACTTCCCAGTGCTCTGAAGTCAGGCAGACCTCTGCCTCTCCCAGCTCTGCTGCTCATTAGCTGTGCAACCTTGAGCAAGTCACTTAACATCTCTGTGCCTCAGTTTTCTCACTGGAAATATGGGATAATATCTACCACACGGGGTTGCCATGAGGATGAGACAAGATAAAGTTGAAACACCAGTTCCCATGACCCACCTCTTTTTCCTGCTTCACTTTTTCCTAGGATTTCCGAGAATCGAGTCTTTTCCTCCTTTATTTTATAAATTTTCCATCTGCTGTTACTAAAATATAAGCCTCCTGTGAGTTAAGGAGTCTACTCTTTTATTCACTGCTCTATCCCAAGGCCTGGAGCAGTGCTTGGCCTACAGCTGGTGCTCAGCAAGTATCTGCTGAGTGTATGACCCACGTAAAGCACTTACAACTGTGCTTGGCACACAGTGACACTGGGTAAAGGCAGCAGTGACAGCAGTGGTGATGACATTGATGAGGGTGAAATTCTATTTAAGCCACATAAAAACTGGGTTCTGTAGAGACACAATTTATCCCCATTTTACAGATGAGGAAACTGAGGGAGGCTCCGAAAGGCAGAGTGACCTGCCCAAGCCATGGTGTCAGCAGTAGAGCTGGCACCGGATTTTGCTCTCCTGGTTGGCTGGGGATGGACTCCCCCAACACCACCTCGTGGGGAGGTAGCTCCTCAGTGGGCAAAAGGCCCTTTGGGGGTCACAAATGCCCTGGGGGGGAGGGACAAGCGCCTTGGGGCAGGGCGGACGTGGGCAGGCTTTGCTCACGTGGTGAGACCCGGTCACGGTACTTGGAAACTCAGAGCAGTTTCTAGTGTACTTCCGGGCGGAGATAAGACGAGCAAGGCAGCGAGATAAGATTCCCAGTGCAGAAGCCTCCAGAACTGAAGCGCTGGGGGAAGAGCCCACTGTGGGAACCGAGAACCGGGTCTGCCACTGTCCCCCAGAGTGACAGAAGTCACAATCCTGCAATGTTTCCTGCAGCCGCATCTCGGGACTTGGAGAGCTCTTGACATGGCTTTCGGGGAGTTCCCAGCCAAGCTGCACCTCTGCAGCCGCCCATTTCCAGCACCTTCCGGACACTTGCCCAGCCCCCACCCTGCCAGGGGCCTGAGCATCTGCCCTCTCGGCCGCTCAGTGCTTCTCTCCCAGGAGGGACGCTCAGGGGTCCCCTCCGAACCTGTCAACAGGTGCCCCACACTCATCACGCAGTAAAGTTGGTCACTTGTCACCATCAGTCAGAAGGGCACACTCCACCCTCTGTTCTGATCAGTCACAGCAGCCATCACGGTGTTACAGCACGCCCCGAAAACAGTCTGTGCCCCCGTCTTGGCCACTCAGAGACAGCCGGGACACCCTCCAGTCAATGTGCGAACACACACCTGCACCCTCCCTCCCACGCACCCTCCGCTCCCTCCGTCAGCCACATGCAGCGCCCCCACCGCCCGGCAGCCTTCGGAGCCTGCCAGCGGGGCGCCCTCCGCCCATGCCCCCTCCTCCACCACATCCCCTCAGTGGCGGGCGTACCTCGCGCCCTTCACAGACGCAGAGACCGTCGGCACCACCACCCTCCCCACATCCCTCGCCTAAGAAATCACAGAGCACAGGCCGGGCGAGGCAGCTCACGCCTGTAATCCTAGCACTCTGGGAGGCCGAGGCGGGAGGATCGCTCAAGGTTAGGAGTTCGAAACCATCCTGAGCAAGAGTGAGACCCCCCGTCTCTACTAAAAATAGAAAGAAATTAGCTGGACAACTAAAATATATATATATATATATATATATATAATTAGCCAGGCATGGTGGCGCATGCCTGTAGTCCTAGCTACTCAGGAGGCTGAGACAAGAGGATCACTTGAGCCCAGGAGTTTGAGGTTGCTGTGAGCTAGGCTCACACCATAGCACTGTAGCACGGACAACAGAGTGAGACTCTGTCTCAAAAAAAAAAACCAAAAAGAAATCAACGAGTTTTGAAGCCACACTCGAGAGCAAAGTTGTTCCTCCCCAGGCATCTACAGGAATCGCCCCCCACAGTGGGACCAGGTTAGCAGAACAAGTGGAAGCCGAGCAGGAAGGATGGGGCCGGGAGGGGCAGAGTCACAGCCTGGCACCTTTAGGGCCTCAGGGCCTCCCGGTCTCCTCCGCTCTGTCACCAGAGGGGCTGGGAACCCCGTCTGCCCTTCCCGCTACCACGTCACTAACTGCAGATGACAGCCATAGTCACTCACTGAACAAAATTGCCGAGTTGTGGGCCTGAGACCACCTAGTGCCTTGTTCTTCTCTACTTATCCTCCTTCCTCCCCTCACTAACTGATAGAGAAACTGAGGCTCTGGGAAGCCAGGTGACTTGCCCCAGGTCACATGGCCTTTTAAGGGTAGTAATCTACCCTCTCTGGCCCAAGCGTCCCCCTTGCCCCCCACTAAACCACGCTGAGGGCTCCGAGCGCATGGGGAAGAGGGCTCCTCCCTTGCGCCCATGTCGCAGGAGCTAGACAGGGACCACAGCTCCCTCCATCCTCATCCTCCAAAGTAAAAGAAGCATCGCAACTCTGGGTGGCTCCCACCTCTCAAAGGCTCCCAGTTGGACACGCAGCCCCGCACTCCTGGACGTGGTAAAGAGGTGGCCGCTGCCCTGCAGAGTCCACGAGCTCTGTGACTGTTAACAGCCTTGTCTCTTGCTTAATCACCCTTTCCGTTGCCCAGCGAGCCAATCTCCTGTGCTCATCTAGGGGACTTCCTGTGGAAGCAGCCAGTGGCTGTCCTTTCACAATCTTGCCTGGTGCCCTTGCCCTGGTGTCTTGGAACTGGAGAAATGCTGGGGCTGGCAGGGGTGCACTTCTAAACAGAGGTTCCGAAGGGTGAGGTGGACTGCTCAAGGTCACCCAGCCCTTAGTGGCACAGCCAGAACTTGGGACGGAGTCTCTGGTCCCAGCTGGCAGGCTGCTGAGCATGGCTGTGGCTAGCACTGGGCATATGCACTGCTCTTTGAACCTCGGGGAGGCTTATATCCAAATCGCCTTTAGGGAAGAGTCTAACCTGATAACAACATATAGTGCAGAGCTACAGCCATCAGAACAGTGCGGTACTGGAACACGCATATAGGTGGGCGAATCAGTGGAACAGAATACAGAACAGACAGGAAGAGACTCAAATATGCATGGGAATTTAGTGTGTGATAAAGGCACCACATCACACCATTGGAGAAAAGACGGTTAATTCAATAAACTGTGTTGGGAGAATGAGCTAAGTATTTGCAAAAAACAAAGTTAGAGTTCTAACTCTAAAATCATTACAGATCAATCAAAGGTATAAGCATTTTATTTTTTTTTCTTTTTTCTTTTACAATCATGCCTGCTTTTATGAATAAGCATTTTAAAAATCACAAAATTCTATGTTGTTTGGAATTCGCTTCAAAATGACCGAGGGGTGGGGAGAATGGCTGGGGCATAGATGGCAGGAGATTCATTGTATTCTTTTGTGGGTTTTTAAACAAATGCCGTAAGAAATCAGAGGATAATTTTTAAATGATCTTGGATCAGGCAAGGCCTTTCCAGGTACGTCACAAAGCATCAGAAGCCATAAAAGAAAAAATTGAGACATTCAACTATATAGACATTTTTTTAAATAAATAAAACAACTGAATGTCAAAAAAAAGTCACCATTGACAAGTTAAAAGGCAAATAAACTGTGAAAGAATTTTCACATATCACGAAAAATAAGCTAATTTCCTCTCTATAAAGAGCTCTTACAGATTAATGAGAGACCAATAATGCATTAGAGAAATTGGCACTGTATATTAACAGACAGTTCATAGGGAAAGAAATACCAATAGCTTTTAAACATGAAAAAATGTTTACTCATAATAAGAGAAATTTTTAAAAACTACAGTGAGATATAATTTTCAGCTATCCAATTTGTAAAACTGAAACAAAATTGATACATTGTGTTATAAGGGATGTGGGAAAACACTTTCATAAATTGTTGGTAAGAACATACACTGGCACTCCTTTTATGAAAAGAAATTTGTACTATCTGTCAACATTTAAAATGCAAAAATCTTTTTAATGGGCAATTTCACTTCCAGTCATTTGTCCCACAGATGATATACAATATGAAAATATAGAAGGACATTCATTACAACGCTGTCTACAGCAGCAAAGGATTGGAGACGACCTAAATTGCCACCCACAGGGAACTGAAGCCGGGCACGATGGCACGTGCCTGTGGTCCCAGCCACTCAGGAGGCTGACGAGGGAAGACTGCTTGAGCCCCAGAGTTGGTGACCAGTCTGGGAAACACAGTGAGAAAAATAAAACAGTGAACTGGTTAAGGCAGCCCTGGCACACCCGTGCAATGGCACACTAGGCAGCTGTGAGGAAAACGCGAGAGATCCAGGTGAACGATATGGAATGACCTTCAAGGTACAGTGTTGAATGAAAAAGGTGCAGAATAGTGGGTTCGGTGCGCTTTGCATGGAGGAAAGCATGTCTGTGTGTACGAAATGAATGCAACGGACATACACGCACGCTCATATATGTTTATAAATGCATAGAGTGTTTCTGACAGGATATAAAAGAAACTAGTCATAGCTGGGCTGGAGAGAAGTGTAGGGATGAAGGAGGAGGGAGCTTTACGTTTCACTGTTTAATTTTTACATAGTTTATATTTTGTGCCCTCTTTGCACATCACCTAGTCAAAAGTAAATTCAAGAATAATTTGTACTTATACAGAGAGTGAATGATGAAGAAAACATAGTAAAATGTTAACATTTAGGGAATGTTGGTAAAGGGAATATGGGGATTATTTTACTATTTTTGCAACTTTTGTGTATGTTTGAAATTATTTCAACACAAAAAGTTTTAAAAATCAATAAATTCAATTGCTAAACAAATGAATATTCTCACAAACAACCATCCCTTTTACCCATTTTTATAGCTGAGGAAAGTGATACTCAGAGTTTCTAGGGGTTACTTGAAATAAATAAGACATTCATTTATTTGTTCAACAAGTATTTATTGAGCACCACTGTGTGCTGGACACTGCTAGGCACTGAGGATATCAAAGTAAAGTAGACTGAGGGACAGAGAGGGGGTGGGCGCGTGTTTGAGATGGGTGCTCAGGGGAAGGCCTGTCAGCGGAGGTGATGCTGGAATAGAACACGTGAGGAGGAAGATCTGGAAGAGTGTTCGGGGGAGGGAAGAGTGCGTACAAAGGCCCTGAGGCAGGAGCATGCTCTGTGCATAGGAGGAACAGTGAGGAGACTGGTGTGGCTCAAGCACACAGGAGAGGGAAGAGTGGAGGGGATGAGGTCAGAGGAAACAGTAGGCTATGTAAGGGTTTTACTGCAAGTAAGATGTATGCTCCAACTTAGGTTTTACTGTTATTTTTTTAATATGAAGTGGGGAAGTGAGGAGAAGGGTTCAATTTTCTTTTCTTTTCTTTTCTTTTCTGACAGAGGCTCGCTCACTCTGTAGAGTGCAGTGGGGTCATTGTAGCTTACTTCAACCTCCAACTCCTGAGCTCAAGAGATCCTCCCACCGCAGCCTCCCAGAGTGCTAGGCCCACAGGCGTAAGACACCGTGCCTGGCCCCAACTTAGGGTTTAAAAGGGTACTGCTGGCTGGGCACGGTGGCTCACGCCCGTAATCCTAGCACACTGGGAGGCTAAAGCAGGTGGATCGCTCAAGGTCATGAGTTCAAGACCAGCCTGAGCAAGAGCAAGGCCCCGTCTCTACTAAAAACAGAAAACAATTAGCTGGACGACTAAAAATATATAGAAAAAATTAGCCGGGCACGGTGGCGCATACCTGTAGTCCCAGCTACCAGGGAGGCTGAGGCAGGAGGATCTCTAGAGCCCAGGAGTTTGAGGTTGCTGTGAGCCAGGTTGACGCCAAGGCACTCTAGCCCAGAGAACAGAGTGAGACTCTGTCTCAAAAAAAAATTAAATAAATAAATAATAAAAGGATCCTGCTGGCAGCCGTCATTCTGGAGAGTAGACTGTCCTGGGAGAAGGCAGAAGCAGGGAGACCAGAGAGCAGGCTGTTAGTTAGAGCAATGCAGACAGGAGGTGATGGCTGGGCCCAGAGGGCAGCGGTGGAGGGGAGGATAGGATGGAGGTGACTGCACTCTGGCTATATGCTGAAATATTGCCAACACAGTTTGCTGCTAGATTTGGGCCAATGCAACAAATCCAGGACCTTCTTTCCAGCAAGGGACTCTCTCTGATTCCCTGGAAACATTTGGGGAATGTTGATAAAGGTATAAGATCCAACCTCAGGATCTCAAGGCATCCTCAGTTGGTTTGCCCCCACCCTCACCGGCCCAGCTCCTGCCATGGAAATAAAGGGGCAGGGAGAAGGCAGGGTGGCCACACCCTCTCTGGTGGCTCCTGAGTGCCGAGTCCTGTGAGTGGTGAGAGCTCAGGCTGCCTTTGTCCTTAGCACCAGCCCGGGAAGAAAGCTGCCAGGACGTAACAAGTGCTAAGAAAATAATTAGATCGAGACACTTGGGAAAACAGCGGGGCTAATTTTTAAAGCACAGTGTTGCTGGATTTTAAAACACTGAGCTCAGAAACTAACTTTTATGAAAACGAAATTAATGAACGAGGATCTAAGGCAGTGAGACTGTTTTACGATTAGGACAGTTTTCACACTTACTGATTTTTAATTCCCCACCGATGCTTGAGTTCCCTTCACAGCTTGGTAACTGAGGCTCTGTACGCTGGTGCAGGGGGGAGAGCCAGGCTGCAGCCGGGCGACCCGGGCCTCCCTGCCGCCTCTGGCTGCTGGCTCCACACAGCTCGAGGAGCAGCTAGGTGAATGGGCAGTCCCACGGAAACCGGAAACCGGGGCCGGGGAGCGTGTTTCGAAGCTGCATTTGTGTGGCGCTTTACGTCAGATTGAGAAAAGCTAAGTTACAACAAAGACCGAGGAGGAGCGCAGAAAGAGATGGGTCCCCACAAGTGTCCTCTTAGAACTGTCGTGGTGGCAGTGGCCCTGAGCAAGGCACTTCCCCTTCTGGTTTGTGGAGCAGGCAGTGCCACCTGGAGTCATCCTGGCTCCCGCCACTTCCTAGGGGCGTGACCTCAGCCAACTAGTTCTTGGCAGGCTAATGACTTCCCGTCTCAAATGTCTGCCTCCCTCGGTTTTCTTCAGCACCACGGGGATTTGTTCCACACTGTGAGGAGCAACCTGAAATGGGGCCTTGAGGCAGCCCCAAATCAACAATGGACACTGCGAGGCAAGTGTCCCCTAGGTACCCAGGTGAGTAGCACAGGCTGCTCCAGGGAGCACGCGCCACATGCAGGGTGTCCTCAGAGGCTCCCTCCCAGGTGTGAGCCCCAGGTGCGCACAGTGGGACTTGCTCACCGCCACTTTATTGGCTTTTTCCTTTTCTTTCTCACATTCCCTGCTTTCCTGCGTGTGCCTCCAGGAGTACCTCCCAAATAAGCCGCCCGCACGCAGGTCCCTGTTCTCGGTTGCTTTGATGGGGAGAGGGAATGAGACACTTGGTACCAGCAATGGCAGAAAGCAGGATGGGCTTCTGATAATGGACCCCCTACCAGTGAGTGTCAATGAGGACCCAAATGCTGGTGATGAATAGGGTGGTGACAACCCCTGGCAGGCTGCAGCTTCACAGTGTCCAAGACTTAGCTGTGTGTGGTGGATCGGGATGAGGTACAGGCAGAATTCCAGGGCAACACTGACTTGTGCCAGTCTGATACTTGAAAGATACAAGGCAACAGTAATTGCAAGGATTGTGGGCCGGGTGCAGTGGCTCACGCCTATAATCCTACCACTCTGAGAGGCCAAGGCAAGAGGATCGCTTGAGCTCTGGAGTTTGAGACCAGCCTGAGCAAGAGCAAGACCGGTCTCTACTAAAAATAGAAACCAAAAATTAGCTGGGCATGGTGGTGCATGCCTGTAGTCCCAGCTACTCGGGAGGCTGAGGCAGAAGGATCGCTTGAGCCCAGGAGTTTGAGGTTGCTGTGAGCTAGGCTGACGCCACAGCACTGTAGCCTGGACGACAGAGTGAGACTCTTGTCTCAAAACAAAAACAAAAAGGATTGTGGAGTCGGTTGGCTTTTGTTAACTGCCCTACAAGCCTTGAAGAAAGAAAATGACAGGCTCAACTCAGGGCTTGTTGTGGGAGACAGGAAAACTCCACAGCAGCGTTTTCCTTATCTCTCATGGCCCAAGGATCGGCTGTGCCGAACATCGGGTCCAGGAGCTGATCCTAAAAGTGGCGGAGCTGCGAGAGAGACGGAATGCATGGCCTCGGCAGACCTGCTGTCCTAGGGTCAGAATTCTGGCAGGGAAAGAAGGGGGTGCTGAGGCCTGGATGGAGATGCGTGGGTGAATGACTTGAGAACCTGGTGCCCTCAGCCTCCCTAAACCCTGCAGGCCTGCAGAAGTGCCCCCTCTCTTGTTAGAGAACAATCTCCCATTACCTGAAGATCACATGAAGGACTGGGCAGAGGTGGGTGCCTCACAAGGTGATGCTTGTCTTCCTTCTTCCTTCGCTGCCTCTTGACCAGGGTTAGCAAACATCTTCTTAAATGGCAACATAGTAAATATTTTTAGACTTGCAGGCAATATAGTCTCTGTTGCAACTACTCAATTCTACCTTTGTACTACTTAACAGTGCAAAAACAACTATAGACAATAGGTAAACAAATGGGCATGTCTGCATCCCAACAAAATTTTATATACAAAAACAGGCAGCTAGTCCATGGAGCTGTGTTTTGCCTACTCTAGACCGTAATCAGGTTCAGGTCTTAACATTTCCCAAAGATAGTCCCTGTTACTGGAGGAAATAGTTTATTCACAAAAACAGCTACAGGTCTGGCTGATCTGTATTGGCAGGAATAGGAAAACATACGGGAGATCGTGCGGGCGGGGGTGGGGCTGGGCGGAGACGAGGAGGACAGAGCTAGGTAAAGAGTGTTTTTGGTTTTTTTTTAACGTATTTATTTATTTATTTAGAGACCGTCTCTCACTTTGTTGCCTAGGCTAGAGTAAATGCCATGGCATTAGCCTAGCTCACAGCAACCTCAAACTCCTGGGCTCAAGCAATCCTCCTGCCTCAGCCTCCCGAGTAGCTGGGACTACAGGCATGTGCCACCATGCCTGGTTAATTTTTTCTATATATATTAGTTGTCCAATTAATTTCTTTCTATTTATAGTAGAGACAGGGGTCTCGCTCTTGCTCAGGCTGTTTTCGAACTCCTGACCTTGAGTGATCCGCCCACCACGACCTCCCAGGGTGGTAGGATAACAAGCATGAGAATGTTAGGATACACTCTGTCTTTGCTCCGGATTTTACATCCTGGCAAGACCTCCCGGAGGGGCCTTAACACCCTGCTGAGTTGGTCCTCAAAGCTTAGACACAACTGTGGCCTACAGCTCATGAAGCAGCGATGCGGACACCACCTTGGAAGAGTGTAAGGAGGGGTTGGCAGGCTCAGAGAGAAGGGCCCGGAAGACCTTCCCTTCTCAAAGCAAGAAAGAATGTGCCAGTGAGAGGAGCTCAGTGCCGGCCAGGTTGATTGAGGAGATGGGCCGTGGAATGCCTTGGCCACCGTCAGTGCAGACACTAAGGCTCTGGAAGAGCAGAGACCACAGAGAGCCACTTAATTATCAGAGGCAAGGTGGAGACAATGACATGACAGGCAGCAAGGCCTGAATGGTGACCAGGGGTCCTTATCCGCAGGGCTCTGTGGCAGCGTCCCTAGGATAAGAGAGGCGAGCATGCAATGAGAGCACTGCTTGACTTCAAAACAGAAGATCAAGGGTGAGTGAGCAGAGGCTGGTGTCACAATAGAGAATTGCGATCTCTCACCCAGTTTTCAGATTTGAGCCAGTTCTCAGCGCCAGGGCCCAGTGATTGAAGAGAAAGACCCATAATGCCACTATAAGTATATAAAATAAATATTTTCCCATTCTTCCCCAAAGTGCCCTCTGGCCACTTACCAGAATAGCTGTACAGCGTGGAAAAGGGAAAACCCAGGTCTTTTGGAGTCTGTTGAATCCAGGGTCAGAGCTTGATACAGAAAATGGCGGGCGCCGGGGCGTGGCCGCTTGCCGCCTCCCCGTCGCTCTGCGCGTGGCCAGTTGGAGGGCGCGCTGCTGGGCCGGGCCTGAGGCAGAGAGCCGCCAGTCCCCGAGTGCAGCCAGGGATGCCGGAATGCCCCCAGGCACGCATGCCGCTGCCTGTTTCTGGCCACGCTGCTTGCATGATCCTGATTGGGTAATTTTTGAATCCCACTGTTTTTGATTGGATGTTAAAGCTTGTTGATAGGATGTTAAAGCTTGTTGTTGATTGGATGTTATAGCTTGTTGTTGATTGGACACTTTTTGAGCCCTACCAAGGGTATAAAAGCAGGAGGAGACCAGGGCAGAAGGGTCAGAATACCAGAAGACGCAAAGAGAGCTGTAACTCTAGGTGTGCTGAGCCTGCTGTGGAAGAATAAAAGGCTATTCGATTCTTTGGGTGCTGCTCAGTTCTTTCCCCGCTAGCTGTACACATTGCCACAACAAGCTTACACTGGGGCTAGGTGACCCAAAATACCATGATAGCCTCATTTTAGAGGGGGGGAAACATTCGAGCCCAGGTGACAAATGGAGACCCAGCCAAGTTCATCTCTGAATGAATCCAGAGTCTGCGGACCCACCCTGTGGCTGTTTCCTAGCCCCTGAGTGCAAATCATGATGGATAGACTTAGCAGATGGCAGAACTCTCACACTGGTTCCCTAGTCTATGGAATAGGAGCCATTATGAAAAGAAAGATCAAGTAGAAATCTCTAAAATGATCCCACTGGTCAAAATACTAAATCAGAAGCAATACCACATCCCAGGTGGAATTGCAGAGATTAGTGACGCCCCCCCAAAGACTTAACCACTTCAGTACCTCGACTATAGTCGACAGCCACAGATGAACGCGCACAGCGACTTTAGCCGACAGCCGTGATATGAAGGTGCACAGCCGAGCATCGACTTTAGCCGAGAGCCGTGATATGACTTTTCTAATTTTTCATTTATCAAAATAAAATTGTGAACATTTAAAAATAACGTAATGAAACATATATGTATATGTTACCTATTCTGATTGACATTACAAGTAAAGCTGCCTGTAAAGTAAAACAAGTTTTCAGTGCTTTAAAGCTTTCCTCATCACACAAGAGCAAAACGGACTCGTCGTCAATGCACAGCACACACTACCATGTGGACTGTGAGCGTGTCTGTGGGGCAAGGTGTCGCAGCCGGTGAGCGCCGCACCAAAGTGGTTAAAGAGTGCTCAGGTGGTGGCCCTATTGATGTGGAAAATGTTGGGTGCCGGGTCGCGGTCGATTGCCGCCTCCCTGTAGTTCTGCATCTCTGGGGGCCAGTGCTGCACGTGGCCAGTTAGAGGCACGCTGCTGGGGCCGGGCCGCTGGGGCCGGGACCCAGGGGCCGCCGGGACCCCGAGTGGCAGAATGCCCCAGGTCTTCGTGCCTGGGCCTATTTCCGGCCTTGCTGCTTTCGTGATCCTGATTGGGTAATTTTTGAATCCCACTGTTTTTGATTGGATGTTAAAGTTTGTTGTTGATTGGATGTTAAAACTTGTAGTTGATTGGATGCTTCTTGAGCCCTACCAAGGGTATAAAAGCAGGGGCAGAAGGGCAGGAAGGGGAGAACATCGGAAGACACGAAGAGAGCTGTGACACTAGGTGTGCTGAACCTGCTGTAGAAGAATAAAGACTGTTCTCCGACTCTTCGTGTGCCGCTCGGTTCTTTCCTCAGTCAAATGAATGAGAGCTGTAACAGTAGCTGTGCACACTGCCGCAACACTATCATGTCTCCATTGGACCCATCCATATTGTCCCTGTTAAAACCAACAGGGACAGATGGTGATAGATGGTTACCCACACAGCAACCCTGGTCACAGCCATTATATCGGATATGATGTCCTTACTAGAACAGTTGACACAACCTCTGACTATCTGAAGCCAATAACATAGCAAATGCGTTCTTTTCACTCCATACCAGGAAAGGGGATCAAAAGTGGTTCGCGTTAACACTCCCTACAGAAATCCAGAGACCTATCACATTAGTTTTCAGTGGCCAAATGAACTGGGGCACGCTGGGACATTCCCTCTATGGTAAGGGACAACTTATTATCTCTTGTAGCTACGGTCATCTTTCAATTTGGATTTTGGAGTTAATATACTAAATACTGCCCCAGCCCATGCACTGGGTGACCTCGTAAGCTGCCACATTTGAATGAAGTCCGGAGGGAGAGAGAGGGCTCCAGGACAGGTGCATGCTGAGGACAGGCACTCGGATCATGCAGCCCAGCATATCCCATGGTACTGGACACGTCTACGGGAAAAGTACAGCGCGAAGTCTCTGGAAAGCCCCCTTGGGAAAGTCTCACGCCAGAACCCTGGGATTCTGATGCGAAGCCGCGCCCTGTGCAGCAGAGGTTTATCAATATTTAAAAAGTAGCTCTTGGCCAAATTGCACAGTTGGGAGCAAATAAATTATTGTTTTAAGTCACTAAGTCTTGGAGTGGCTAATTATGAAGAGATAATTGAACATATATGTAATAGTACTTTGTTCTTTTTAGTGTTGTATAATATTCTACGCTAGAAATATACCACAATTTATATAACGATTCTTCTTTTATGGACATTTTAGCTATTTCTAGTTTGTGTCTGTTAAGAATAATGCTGCTAGGAATCCTACCAATGTGTCTACCAAAAGTGGTGGAAATATGTACTCATTTATCTTGAGAACATACCTAGGAATAGAATTACTAGGTCAGGAGGTAGGCATGAAGGTGGGCATCCTTACAAGATAGTGCCAGTTTTCCAAAGCACTTGAAACATTTTGTTCTTCCAGTAGCAAGGTATGAAGAATTCCACTTGCTCCATATCTTTGCCAACACCTGGCATTGTCAGTCTTGTTAATTTTCGTCATTCCGGTAGGTGTACAGTGGTACCTTACTGTGGTTTCAACCTTCATTTCCCCGATCGGTAATGATGTTACGCCACAATACATTCTTTACAAAAATAGAGTGCACAACAAACTGAAATATTGACAGTGGTGATCTTTGCAGAGGTGTGAGAATAGATCGTTTGTGTTTTGTTGTTGTTTTTTGCGGCAGAGTCCATTTGCTGAGCTTTCTGCATTTTAAAAATTTAAATGCTTAATTTTTAAAATTATGGCCTCCCCAAAAGCTCATCTCTTTGTTCTTATAAACAACAAGGTATAATAACCACAACAGTAATATTATAAGTCACCAAGAAACATTTATTAAGCACCTGCTGTATACTCAGCACTGTGGCAGGGGCCATGAAGGACACAGAGCAGTAGAGGGCATGGTCCCCACCCCTAAGAGGCTTACAGTCTAGGTGGAGAGATGGGGAACCAGAACACATGGGAACCAAGAGAAACAGTCCAGGCCAGGATGGTACAGGAGCTGGAGGTACTTGGGTCAGACCCACTAAGTGCTTCGGCACCTCCAAGGGCTCGGTGTTCAGTGGTCGCCACTCCCAGCCCCACATCAGGCCCCTCGGCGTGCCCTGTCCACAGCCTCTACTTCTGCCACTAAAAATCGTCTGACTCCTTGTTCAGCTGCTTCTCAAAGTGCAATGTAATGGGGAGGGATGGGGCAGGCGGGGAAGGTCACTGGACAAACTTCCAGGAGCTGCTGTCTCCCTCCTAGAAAGATCCGTCCCCCTCACCACACAGCCCCACATGGAGAGACCCACTCAGGCGGCCTGTGCCACCACCAAGGACCCCAACCCCAGAGCTAAAAGAGGAGGCGGCGGTTGCTGCTCAAGCTGCCTGAGGTAGCACTAGGAGCCCTTCTCCGCGTGCCCCTTCCCCTTTGAGTACGTTGAGTCGGGGGACAGGTGCCCCAGGGCTGCCACCCTGGGCTGCGAGGGTACTGGGGGACAAGGACATGGGGAGGGGAGAGCAGCAGAGGGGACTGGAGAGCCAGCGAGGAGAGAGGGCAGCTGGGCTCCCGGAAGAATGCAGGAAGACCGAGCACTGAGGCAGTCTCCCCAGCAGGGACACGGGGCCTGCGGGGAGGGCTGGCTGGCTACAGGACCCTACCTTGCCCTCCTCGTGGGACAGAGCAGGCCATCAAGAGCCAGGCAGGTGCCAAGCCCCAGCCCTGTGCCGGCTGTGCCCTGTCTTGGACGAGCTGCAGGGGCTCCAGAGTTCTTGGCGATGCCCCCACTCAGCTGGGCCCCCTTCAAAGTGCTATCTTTTTACTTCTCAAATTAGAAGGCATTCAGGTTTGAGAATCCAGGAAAGGGGTGGAATTTCGTGGCACCCACGAGACAGGGAGAGGAGGGAGCCAGGCCCCCGAGAGTACACCAGCGGCGGGCGTGGAGGCGGAAGGGCTGGCGTGATGCAGCCCTCCTTCCCCCGGGGGAAGGGAGAGGGGAGCTTTAAATAACATTCCATATAATAAAAATACCCAGCACTCCAAGGAGCCTATCCTCCTACTGCCTAGTTTTGTTTTAAATAGTTCTAATGCCAGAGGCTGGGGGCGGAGAGGCAGGTGGGGTATGTACACAAGGAGGAGTTTAAATTAAAACACAAATAATAATTAAGACGCACAGTCTAAGGCGGAAAGTGTGGAAGGAGCCTCGGGCCACCCTCATTTCCAGGAGCCCCGCGATGGGTGGTTCAGGGCTTCCTCTTGGAGAAGATCAGCCGGCGTCTGGAGTGGTAGAAATCTGAGGAGAGAGAGCAGACGTCAGCCGGGCAGGAGGAAGAGGACACAGCAGGGCCACCCACGCAGGGCCAACTGCAGCGGGGCGCGACCCGCCTCCACCCAGAGGCCCAAGCGCAGGGAAGACCTGGGAACTCCCACTCCGCGTCCCAGGGGCGTTCACGGGCACCCCCAGCTCCACACACAGGACTGACAAGGGCACCTACACCCGCAGGCCTGCTCCAAGCCGAGCTGCCCATGCAGGAGCCACCAGCTCTGTGTGGTTATTTCAACAGACTAAAATCAAAGAAAGTAAAAAGCGCAGTTCCTCAGTCACACTAGCCTCGTGTCCAGCGTTCCACAGCCACATACAAACAGCGGCCACCACACCAGACACTTCCATGACCACAGAGGGCCGATCTGGGGACTCCGTGAGACAATCCATGAAAAGAGTTCTGCACCGTGTCTGGCCCGTACAAATGTTGTTGCTAGTTCTGACCTAACTGCAAATTTGCAGTGGGATTCTTGCCTTCACCTCTCAGCCTCAGTTTCCCCACTTAGAAAATGAGAATAACAATCGTATGGTGCTATAAGGATTAAATGAAATGTTCTCTATAAAGGCTTTGGTTGAGGGCCTGGTGTGATAAGGGCTCAAATGTCAGCATCATTCATTCATCATCAGGCACCTACTATGTGCCAGACACGGTTCTAGGTGCTGGAGTTCAGCAGTGATGCGGGTCCCCTTCTCATTAAGCTGACAGCCTAGCGAGGGACATGGAAGGAGCTGTCCACCGACAGTGAGACAGCAGGAAGGGAAGAGGGTGTCAGGAAAGGGGAGTAAAGGCTGGATAGGGGAGCCAGAAAATCAGTATCAGTACTTCTCTCTCCACTGCAAATTCACGGTGGGGCCTTAGAACAAATCACTCTCCCTTCCCGAGCCTCGATTCCTTGCTCTAGCAGGGCTGTGAGAATGCCCTACGGCCTAGGACTGCTGTAAGGACCACAGGAAATCCACCTTAGAAGCTCAGCACAGGGCCTGGCATGTAGCCGGTCCCCAGTAGGTGTGCGCGAGCTAGCCCTGGCTGTGTGACAGGAAGACTGTCCCTCTCCGGGCCGACTCCCTCCACCCAACCCGAGCGCTGGACCAGCCAGGTCAGCCCTCGGAGCTTGGATTCCGAGCGTCCTGGTCTCTTACAGACTCCTTCCCTGTACCTGTCTTCACCTGTCATGCTGGTCTGCCGCCGTTTTCGGCCCTGAGAGGTGCCGGGCCCACCTGGAGAGCCCTCAGGCGGCTCCCCGGAGCGAGGCACGAGGGTGCAGGTCAGCGACAGGTCCACCTGGTCTTCGGGGGCTGTCCCCTGCAGCAGAGCGGACGAGGTGCTGGGCCGCTTGCCCCCTCCCAAGTCGTCCCGGGAAAGGTAGAGCTTGGGCAGGCCGAGGCCCCGCACGCGCTCCCAGGCGAAGTCACCCTCCAAGGGTGTCTCAGTGACAAAGTCGAAGTTCCATCGCTCACGGGCCTCCTGTAAGCAGCCGGCCATCAGCGCGTCGCAGTCTCGGCGCAGCTCCTCGCTGTCCACCGGGCCGAAGAGGCGGCGGCAGGCCTTGCTGCCACCCGAGATCTGACGGCCGTCCCCCGGCTGCTCCGACATGGCGCCTGTGGCCGAGACACAAGGAAGGCCTGGTCACTGGGGAAAGGGGCCTCCCTCACCCTGCCGGCTGATTTCCAACCACCTCCTCCCCCACTCGCACCAACAGACACTGGGCGGGCCCCAGGGGCACTGGGGGGCAGGCAGCTGAAGGGCAAGCTTGTGTCAACAAAGGCAAGAGCAGGGATCAGGGTCCTGTTTACCACCAGGTATTATCAGCTAAAATCAATCTGTTTTCCCCCCTGAGGTGTCCTTCCTGGGTGTGAATGCCCCAAATATGTGTGAATTGCCAGAGTCCAGCAGTTTCCTAATCCCAGCCAGGCCGGGAGGTCAAGTCCCAGTGAAGGGTCAGACTGAGGGCTCTTCCAGCCTCCTGAATCCCCCACCCAGACGCCCACATGGGGTCATCCTGCTCTGCAAAGTGAAAGCACCCCGGATTTCGGGGTGAAAACACCTGAGTTATATAATCCTAGCTCTGCCATTTACCAACTAAACTTTAAAAAGCCACTTAATGTCTCCGGGCCTCAGTTTCTTCACCTATAGACGAGGCCACGTGCAAGTTTCGAGCATGGCTATAGAAACATGTGCACGCAATGGCGGGGGTGGGGGGGCACGCAGCAAGGCAGAGGGGACAGGGCTCCGTTTTGGTGGTTAGGAGTGAGGGCTGTGGGGCCAGCCAGACTGCCTGGGTTGGAATCCAGGCTTTGCTGGGTGACCTTGGACAAGTGACTTAACTTCTCTGGGCTCTATTTTCCTAATCTGTAAAATGGAGATCGTAATAGTGACTGTCTGAGGATAGATGTGAGGATTGACTCAGTGAATGTAGGTGACATGCTTAGAGCAGCACCTGGTTTATAGAGTGCTCAGAAAATGAAAGTGTCATTACTTCTCTCTGCATTCAGTTCTGGCTGGGCCTCACCCCATCGCTGCCCCCCTCCCCCGCCCACCTGTCCCCTGCCAACTACCTCCTTCAGACAGCAGCTGACAGGTGCTGTAGGCTGAGGGCCTTTCCCGAGGATGTCATCAGCCTGGTGGCCTAGGGGTAAGGAGGGGCTGGGCGGGGCAGGGCAGGGGATGGCTTCTCGAGGCTGAGCCACATCCTGCCAGGCACGTCAAGTGATCCGAAGTCTAGACACCTCGCAGTGCCCGCCCTCTGCTGCCTGTATCCAAGGAACCCGTTTTGCAGGCAAAGAAAATTAAAGGTGGCCGGTCTACCTGGCTCCTCTCCTCCCACTTCCAGAGAGAAAACTGAGAGTGGGTTTGCCCATGAGGGAGCCCTGGCACCTACGTGCCCTGCACCGGCCTGACTCCAGGGCTGAGTGACTGCGTGACCTTGGCAAGGACTGGGTTTTCCTAGGGACAAGTCCAGATTTGCAGGCTCTTGCGGGTGCAAGCTCTGCTGAGTGGCCTCCTGCGGCAGGAAGACCAGGACCTGTGCCCCACCCCTCCTCACCCCGCTTCTCCTGATGCATGGAGCCCATAACTCTAGGTCTCAGCTGGTTGAGAGGGAGGCAATCGGTGACCTCAGCCCAAGTTTAGGGCAGGAGCTCAAAGAGATAGGAGACTTGCCCTAAAATCATACAGCTAAAAAGGCCAAAGTCCACTGCCCTAAAAGGGGAGACACAGTACAGTGGACAGAGCCCTCAAATAACCACTGTCCGCCCTCTTCAGGGTATTGGTTGGGATTTATGTGTGTATTTTTATGTGCAGGGTTGTTCTGAGCAGTTTACAAATATCAAGCCTCCTAAAAAGTGGGTATGTATTAGCTTCCTTTTCACAGAAGAGGTAACCAAGACTCAGAGAAAGTTGCCCAAGGTCACACAGTTCACAGGTGGCACAGCCAGGGTCTGAAGCCAGGCCTGTTTGCCCTGGGTTCTGTGCTCTCGTGTTGAACCCAACTCCCTCTGTTCTTAACCCTGGGGCCCATCAGAATCGCTTGCGGAGCTTTTTCAAAATGCAGACTGCTGAGCCCTACTCCAAAGACCAACTCAATCCACGTTGAAGGAGATTTAAGTGGCGCAGTTCCGCAGACGGGCACTCCTGGAGACACTCCATGTGTTTGCAAGGGGCTTTCTGGGTGTCAGCGCCCCACAGGCACAAGGAGGAGGAGCCCACCCAGGGCTTTATCAAGGTGCTGGACATCCCCTGGGTTCCAGGAGCTGAAAAAGGGACCAGAATTCAGGCAGGGTCCCTGTCCCTGTCTCCTACCCCTGCCCTAATGGCTCTCACACGCCTCTCCTCCCCACCAAGTCTGCTCCATGCTCTTTATCATAACTCCCGGTTCAAAACAAAACTAAATATAACAGAAACGCAAACCCTCGATTTGCAAAGTAACCGAGAATAGCTTCCTTTGTTGGCCTTCGAGCCTTGGACTTCGGCCACATTTTATTATGATAAAAGGCAAATTGGAGGAGCTCAGTGATACTGCTGAGGCAGTGGGGTCCTCTTTTACGGGGTGGTGGGTAGGGGGCGCACGCGGGTGGCCCCAGGAGAAGGGGGCGTTCCCGCGGGCCGGCGGCTGCGACTCGCGCCAGCGCCGGGAGGGGGCGCGTGCGGCCAGGAAATCGCGCGGCGGGCGGGCGGCGGGGGAGCGGCGCTGAGTCAGTTTCCTGCCGAGCGCCCCGCCCGCCTGAACCGCGCCGCCGCTCGGGCTGCGCGTCGCCTGCCGGGGGGCGGAGGGGCCCGCGGGCGGCGCACACGTCACGCTGAGCCGGCGGCTCCGAAACTCCCGCCGCCGCCGGGCAGCGCGCTCGCGCCGGCCCGCACGACACAGTCACACACGCGCGCGCACACACACATACGCGCACACAGTCACACACGCGCGCGCACATACACATACGCGCACACAGTCACACACGCGCACACAGTCACACACGCGCACACAGTCACACACGCGCACACAGTCACACACGCGCACATACACACGCGCGCACACAGTCACACACATGCACATACACACGCGCGCACACAGTCACACACGCGCGCGCACATACACACGCGCGCACACAGTCACACACATGCACATACACATACGCGCACACAGTCTCACACACACACGCACATACACACGCGCGCGCACAGTCACACACATGCACATACACATACGCGCACACAGTCTCACACACACGCACGCACATACACATACGCGCACACAGTCACACACACACGCACATACACACGCACATACACATACGCGCACACAGTCACACACACACACGCACGCACACACACACACGCACATACACATACGCGCACAGTCACACACACACACACGCACACACACACACAGGCGCGCCGAGATCGGGCCCCTCCGCCTTATCTCCACGCCCAAAGCACGGGATGAGTCAGATCCCTGGAAAATAAAAATAGACGGGAGCAACGAAAATAAAACCGCTCGAAAGTTCTCCCAGAAACGCGACGAGGGAGGGAAGCAGAGAGGAAGCTGCTTGGGCGCCGCAAACGCCCGGTGCCCGGCCAAGGCTCTTCTCCGCACCGGAGGACGCGAGTGTCCCGGGGTGCCGGGCGGGGCAGCCCGTTGCCTTCGGAGAGAACTCTCTGGGCTAAGTTGGGGCGCCCCGATCCCCCGGGCAGCCGACCGCGGCCCTGGGCTGCGTCGCGCCCCTAGAATCCGCGCCCGCCAAGACAGGACCCCGCCCGCCCCCAGCGCTCCGCAGCGCCTGGCGCTAGCCTGGAGCCCCGCGCCCCACCCCGGGGCAAGCGGCGGTTCTGCCGGCCGCGGTGGGAAAGGCGGGGGGACCCCGCGCGTCCCCGGCTGGCAGGCGGGTCAGAGCCAGCCCAGCGCCGGGCCGCGGCTCCCGGTCCTCGAGGGCGCGCCGCGGAGGTGGAACCCCACAGCGGGCCCGGGACCTTCGGTGCCCGGCTTCCCGGGGAGCACGCTGTGCCAGCCAAATAGGTCAGTGTGCCGATGGGGGACAGACTGCGGAGGGGCAGGGAGAGGGGCTTCGGGGTGCCACCGGTCCCCAGCCCGGGCGCGGTTCCGAGCTCATACAGTCCGTTCCCGGGGTCTCCTTGTCACAGTGAGTCACCTCGCTTGTCCTCGGGGACGTGTCCTGGCACCCACCCAAGGCCAGGGGCACAGCCCGCGCTGACCTCAGCGTCCAGCCGGAGGCGGACACAGCGGTATAGGAGGCTGGAACCTCAGGGACCTGGGCCAGGGCGGTACCGATTGGACCCGAGAGCCGCCCGGGACATATCCCAGACGAGCTCGCTCCACTTTGTGTCGCCGCCCCTCCTGGGCCCCTTCAGGGACACGGGCTTCATCCCCAGGCCACCAGCAAGCTGCGCCAGGGCCGGGGGCGCCCCCGCCCCCAGGGACAAGCCCCCACGGCGGCGCCAGCCGCGCCGTCCCTCACGCCAGCCGAGTTTGGAGGGGAGGGAGCGCGGCAGGGCTCCCTCGTATTTGTGCTCCTGCTCTCCGCCCAGAGTCACCGACACGTCCTGCCCCCGTCGCACGCGTAGTTACAGACACCCGAGTGCGCAAAGCGGGCGCGCACAGCCCCACGCGCGCCATTCACCTGCCGCAGGAACACCTGTGAACGCAGCAGGCACACACGCGCGCACACGCATCCCCGCGGACGCCCGCAGGCGACACGCACGGGCGCGCGCGCGGACGCCGACGGCCGGCCGGGGGTCGCTGCTGCCCGCCGCGCTCCCTCACCTCGTCTGCGGTCCCGCTGGCTCCGTGAACCCGCGCCCAAGCCCGGCTCTCCAAGACGCTCACTCCAGCAGCTGCTCACACCTCAGCTGGCGCAGCTCCGCGCCGTCCTAATATAGCGACTTCCCTCCGTCCCCCGCCCCCTCGGAGGCGGGACCCGCCGCTCGGCCCACAGCGCCTCGCGGCCGCCTCCCCCGGCCGCCCGGGCTCCGCGCCCGCCTGGCCGCGCTCCAGCGGGCCAGCCGTCTGGGAACCTCGCGTGAGGCACGAGGGCGCGCCCTCCTCCCCCTGCCTCGCCTGGGCCTGGGCGCTGGACACACTTCCCGGCCACTGAGCCACAAAGCAGGCTTTTTTTTTATTTTTTGAGACAGAGTCTCACTTTATTGCCCAGGCTAGAGTGAGTGCCGTGGCGTCAGCCTAGCTCACAGCAACCTCAAACTCCTGGGCTCAAGCGACCCTACTGCCTCAGCCTCCCAAGTAGCTGGGACTACAGGCATGCGCCACCATGCCCGGCTAATTTTTTCTATATATATTAGTTGGCCAATTAATTTCTTTCCATTGATAGTAGAGATGGGGTCTCGCTCTTGCTCAGGCTGGTCTTGAACTCCTGAGCTCAAACGATCCGCCCACCTCGGCCTCCCAGAGAGCTAGGATTACAGGCGTGAGCCACCGCGCCCGGCCAAAGCAGGCTTTTTTTAAGTTGGGAAATGAGTCGCCACTCTCAGAGGGCACGGCATTGTTAGGCCCGCGACCGGCCAATTCTGGGCAAGGATTCGCCGGAGCAGTTGAAAAGATCGGGAGTGACACCCATAAATAAAAATCGATAAATAATAAAAATGATGCGCCTCTCTTTGCGATTCCCAGAAAATCCCCACTACACCCCAACGGCCACGAATCCCTCACCAGACCGCCCCACCCCCAAGCACCCGGGCACCCAGACACCCCAGCACCGCATCTCTGAGGCCTGGACGGCATCCAATCCCCTTTATCTCACAGATGAGGAAACTGTATACAAAGTTGCTGCTTGTCGAATGTCTCAGAGAAGGAGGGGATGGGGACACTTCTCAAAAGGGCCAACCTGGTCTCCAGGGGAAACAGAGATTGCCGTTGAATCAGGCTTCCACACTCACCTGTCTGTCACCAACAGAAGCACACACCGTGACTGCCGCAGATTTAATGGGAGGAAGGGGAGAAGGATCTGGTGAGCGAGATATGGCCTGCATATTCCCCACACAGTCCACACACGCTGCTGGGGAAACTGAGGCTCGAGAGGTCCAGTGGCCTGACACTTGGCACAGGGAAGAAATGGCTGTGATTGGAAACAGGACTTCTGCCTCCTGCCCGGGCTCTCAACTTGTCCTCTATTTCAGCCGCTCCAGGATGATGAAAATGCTCAGTGACCCTCATTTCCAGGCAGGTTACTGAGGTGACATTGATAAGCACAATTTGGGAAGAGTCTGCTGGTGCCCCTGACGGATACAGAAGTGAGCGAGGTGACCCTGCTGCTCCCACCTACCCCCTCACCCCTAAGCTCGCCTGGACTGCACCTTTGCCTCCTTTCTTCACCTGAAACATTTGCAGTTTGGCTTTTAAAAAGATGCAGAGAATAGAGTGTTAATCTGAACAGAAATTCCTCTAAAACAGAGAATCCAGGCTTGAAGCAGCTACAATTACTGAAATCTCGGGCTGCTCAGTGTCTGGAAATCTCTGCCCGGACATGCCCAGTCTTCTTCCTCTAACGCAGCTGACCTCGGGGAGGACAGGCTTCTCTCCCGTCTGCTGTGGGGACGGGAGCCCGCCGGCGGGCCGCACCAGCCCCCCTCGCCTGCTGGCCACACGACCCCATCCCCGCCCCCAGCTCCTGTCCTCGCCTCCTCCCCACGCCCATGCCATCCACAGGCTGGGTTGTCGAACGTCCGGCCGAGGCCAGGCACATCCTCCTACTGCCTTGAGTCCCCGGCTTTCAGGCATTTCAAACAGACTTGACATTGTCTGTCTGTTTACTTTGGGGAAATTTTTTTTTAATGAAGGCTTGTAATGAATTATTTAAAGTCTTGTGGTACATTGAGCTTCACAATGAAATAATTCTTTTTGTTGTTATTGTTGGAAAGTAAATTTTTTTTATAACTTCTAGCTCACCACCACCACGTCAGCATTCAACAAATATTTATTAAGCACCTACTAAGTGTCTAGTACTGTTCAGTACTTTTTAAAAAATGTTTGTAACCATGAACTTGAATGTGCAGTCACACATCCTCTTCAAGCGAGGACTTCTGCCCCGAAGAGGGTGAGGGAGCAGATTAGATGGTTAGGAGCCACACACAGACCTGACTCCCCCAGGCCCCGACACACACAGCACGCGTGCACCCAGTCACATATTTTGTTCAGAGAAACTCAGGCCAAGGTCTACCTGGGGTCTCGGGGGCCTCCTGTCTCCCACCATCCCCTCCTCACCCCAAAGCAGGCAGCCCCAAGGACAGAACAGCCACCAGCCTCTTCTAAGCCAGGGTTGAACATGTTGGGACATGTTCTTAGGGGCCAGAGGGCCAGTCGGGACCACAGCGTGCTGCCCAAGCGTGCTCCCAGGAAGCAGGGATGGGGGAGGCTCGGTCTGGGGGACAAGAGGGTCCAGAGCAGCCCCCACCCAGATGAGGGTGGAAGGAATGACAGAAAGGAAAGGTGGAGAGCCCAAACCTGCAGAAGGAGGATGTGAGGAGGGCTCAGTGGTGGCTGCAGGAGCTACCCAGGAAGGGAGAGGAAGTGCTAGGAGCAATGTCACCATTTCTCAGAAAAGGACTGGGGAGTCCCAAATGGGGGCAGTCAGCTTTCAGAGGAATTCACCTCTACACAGGCTCCCAAGAAGTGAGACCCCAGGGAGGAGGCAGAACAGAGATATCACAGTACTGAGCAGAAGCCCTGCTTTAAAAAAAAAGAAAGAAAAAAAAAACAAGAACGAGCTTGGGAACCCCCACTCTGACCTGCTGGGGCTTTATCCAGTCTGCATAAGGATCAGGACTGATCATATATTAAGGCAAAAACATCTGTGACAGAATTTGTGCAACACTTCTTGCCTCCCAAGCCTACTTGCCTAACCCTGAAGTTTCACCATTGGAAATTCATTCATTTGGCACAAAGCTCTATTCTTTATTAAATGAGATCATATAGGCAAAGTGCTTCCCCTGGCGTATAGAAATCACTCCGTAAATATTAGTTACTATTATTGCTGTACAAACATCGGCAGGAAAAGCACCCCTAGAAATTATTTACTCTTTAGTGGCTATGTTAGGTAAGTTTCCCAGAAAACACATTCTGAAATAGAGATTTGTTTGAAGGGGGTTTACTGGGGAGTGCATTCACAGTTAACAGCCTGTCCAGGCATCAAGAACACAGAACTGGGCAAAGAGAGGAGTTGGGCTCTTCTGGAGGCTGGAGGCCCTAGAGAGGCCTCAGCCGATCCCGCAAGGAGCTCCGGAGCTAGCAGGTCCTGCACAGTGCCCCGAATCGAAGCGCGGGGGCTGGGCCTGTATACCCTCACCTCCGCCAGTCACTTGGATGCGGCTGCTCCCGAAGTAGGGGACAGGTGACCTCAGGCAAGAGAGCTTCCCGACCTGAGGCCAGCGCTCCGGACCAGGTCATGTAGGGCCTGGAAGGTATGGAGGTGCTGTGACCACAGGCCGCCTGGGCAGCGAAGGACTCTGTGCCTTTCCGCATATTGTTCCCTCTTCCTGGATTGAGTGCTCCTTGACCAACCCACCCCACCTCACTCCATTCTTTACCTGTTGAACTCCTATTGATCCTTCACAACCCAACCTGCACAACTTCTTGGGGTGAGGCCTTCTCAGAGCTCCCCTGGCTTGCAGAGCTCCTGGAGAGCAAGCTCTCCGCCGTGCTTTGCCGTCCAGCTCGGTTTCCGAGCCTGGGGAACCTCCTGCGCTGCAGCCCGGAGCCGGTGAGCCCATATTTTATTCATCTTTGTACCCTCAAGGCCTAGCAGTCTCAGCCTGGAGCTCAGTGAATATTTATTGAAGGGCCGTTCTTGGCCTAGACTCAGGTTAGGCTTCAGTGCTGCTGCTTCTAAGCGCTGTCTTTTGTGTATTCATTTATCTATTCACCCATTCATTCATTTTTTTAAAAAATAATATAATTAACACTCAAACCCAAAACTAGAACATTACAAATCACTGACCTTTCCCTGTGTGTCCCACCCCATCCCAAGGTAAACATTATCTTGAATTTAATGTTTAACTTTCTTTTGTTTCAAATAGCTTTATCACATGTGGCCAAGACAATATGCTCACCCTTACTCACCGTCACTCCAGGTGCTCTCCTACACTTCCCAGCCCTCCTTCCAGTGTAGACAGGGTCGAGTGACTAATACTGGCCAATGAAATGTGAGCAGAAGTGACATTTGTCTCTTTAGAGCTGAGGCCAGGTGAAATCCTCCAGCCTTTCTGTCCTCCACAGCTGCAACAAAAGTGAGATCTCGTGTCCCAGATGGTGCCACTACAACATGACGCAGCCTCCTTGCCTGGGTCCCTGAGTGACTGTGTGGAGCAGAGTGCTCACCAACTTGTGTGGGATATGTATGTGAGAAAGAGGTAACCTGGCGAGGTGTGGCAGCTCACACTTGTCATTCCAACACTTCAGGAGGCTGAAGCGGGAGGATCACTTTAGGCTGGCAGTTGGAGACCAGCCTGGGCAACATAGTAAGACCCCCACCTCTACAAAAAAAGCTTTTAAAAATAGCGGGATGTGGTGGCACACATCTGTAGTCCCAGGTACTTGGGAGGCTAAGAAGGGAGGATCGCTTGAACCCAGGAGTTCGAGGTTGCAGTGAGCTACGATGACACCATTACACTCCAGCCTGGGTGACAGAGCCAGAGGCTGTCTCTAAAAAAGAAAGAAACAAAGTAGTAACCCCTTGTTATGTGAAGGCACTGAAATGTGGAGGTTATTTGATACCGCAGCATAACCTAACCTAAGATTTATCCATGCAGTTGTGGGGAGTTGTGGTTTATGGAAATCTGTGTCACCCAATGAAATACACCTCTGGGTGTTCACACTCTTTTGTAGCTGCCTCCCCTTGAGTATGTCTGGCTTGGGACTCATTTTGCCAATAGAAAGGGACAGAGTAACCCTATGCCCATTCCAAGTCTAAGCCTTAAGAAAGTCTAGCAACTTCTGGTTTTGCATGCTTAGGGACCTTGAGCCACCATGTAAGAAGTTCAATTACTCTGAGACCGCCAAGCTGTGAGAAGTCCCATGGAGAAGTCCCATGCGGGACAAGCAAGGCCCATCAGCTAAAAGCTCCAGCTGACCCAGCCAACAGCCACCGTCCACTTGCCAGCCACGTGAGGACCATCTTGACAGTCGATCCTCCAGCCCCAGTTACACTTCCCCAGGTGAAGCCGCATGGAGCAGAGACAAGCCGTCCCAATGAGCCCCTGCCTAAATTACAGAATTCTGAGCAAATGAATGATTGCGGTTGCCTCTGTGTTTTAACAGGGTTTGTTAGGCAGCGATGCGTAACTAAAACATGGTTTAATCGTTTTCAGTACTGAGCTATCCCTTCTGATAACTGTGTTAACTGTTGAGGAGAAACACGGTTGGATAATTATCCATACCAGGTGTTTGGGGCTCACTGTCTGTCTCTTGTGGGTTTATTGGAACAAGTCTAAAGCGCTGAATGTATGTTGGGCATTATCGTTGCTTGCATTGTCCTTTTTTGTTTTGTTTTTTTTTTTGTAGAAACAAAGAGGAATCCAAAGGAATGAAGCCCTAATGGTGGAATTTCAGATACTGTGACACCTGAGAATACACATTTGGTGACACGGGAACTGCCACAGACTCCGAGTTCAGTCCTGTGAGCTGCCTTTAAAGCCACCAAGACGCTGCTCACTCCAGGGTCTTTAGCTCACAATAGCCTTCTGGGTGATCCCAAAAGAGTAGAAATTTGATTTTTTTTTTCTTCCCTAACAAATTATTTTCAAGGCCTCCCCAGGAAAAAGCCTCAGCATACACCAAAGGGCTGAGGGGCTTGGGTTTGGAAGCTCTGATTGCACAGTGGTGTAGAATCTTAGTGACGTCGGGATTTCAGATTTCAGATCCGTTACCCTACTCCTCGCCATCCACGCCCTCCCCCTCCTCCTTCTGGGACAGGTGTTCTAGACTCACACACAGACAGAGATGTGGAGGCCCCGAGAAGTGCTGGCTTTGGCTGAGGTGACACAGACAGAGGGTCAGGGCAAGCCCAGGGCTGTGGCTGTGGCCCCACCGTCTCGGCTTCCCCTCCCATCAGCTGCTTGTCCTTGTGTTTGCTTCTCTAGGGTGGGTCTGAGTGTCATCGGTGATCTCAATGCCACCAGGGCCACCGTGGAATGCAACAGCTGCAACCCCAAGCCTCACATGCTGGCGGCCCCACTGGAGCCAAGTTCAGAGCCAGGGAGATGGGACTCCCTCCTCCATCCTCAGCGACTTCTAACAGCCCTGAACCTGCTGGGAGGAATAACTGCTGCATAGCTCCTCCGGGGTACATCCTAGCAGCTCAGGGCTGGGCTTAGGAAGAAAGCAGGGGCGTGTGCTAGGATGACACTAGCCGCTATAACAAACAAACTCACACGTTTCAGTGACAACCCAATAGAAGATTACTTCTCACCCACATTTGAATCCACTAGAGGTGTTCTGGTCAGCAGGTGGCTGACCGCCACGTGGTGATTCAAGGTTCTTCCCATGCTGTGGCTCCACCACTCCCCAGGGCCTCGAGGCCTCTGCTTCCAGCTGGAGGGAGAAGAGAGCGAATGAAGAAGGCACGTGCATGTCTTCACACCTGGCGTCATCTCCCACCTGCATTCCACTGGTGAGAACTTGTCATAGGGCTCTTCTAGATCACACGTTGATGTAGTCCCTGGATGGGGGCACAGATCTGTGATGACCTACTAGCTGTCTCCACCACAGCAGGGAGCAAGGCAGAGGGGACCCCTCCCTCTCCCCCATCTTCCTACCAGAGGGTGTTTTCCTGCTGAGTCTGTGGACACGGGCACAAGAAGAGCAGTGCCATCTCTGCACTGCAGGCACTTGGGTCTCAATATCCTCATCTCTAAAATGAGTACTTTCATATCTATGATCTTATACTCACCACGGAGATGGAGAAAAATGCAATATACATGATCCTTCTCCGTTCCCAAAGGAGGAAACCAGGACACAAAGAGGCAGTGTGACCAGTATGAAGTCACACAGCAGGACTCAATTTCCTCCTTCTGGTACACAGTTTTTCCTTTTTCTCTGTTTCTTTTCTTTTTTTTTTTCTAAACTAGTCAACATCAAAGTCTGAGAAGTCATTGAACTGAAATGCAGGAAAGTCCCTTACTCAGCAAATCCATCTGAAAATCCCCTGGGGGCCTAGGAGAAGGCTTGCTAAGAAGAAAAGTTCTTTTATGCCAGAAATGGACTTGGTGGGGGTGGGGGCTGCTGTGCTGAGACCTCAGGCAAGGCCCAGTTTTCTTTTCTCACCCTGCAGATACCTGAAATCTCCTGGTTAGACCATCCTCTCACGAACTCCTTCAAAATCTCTTTCGAAAAATGCTCACTCCTAGATACACATGCACTCTCTCTGCAAGAAGACACAAGGAACAGTGACAGTGGCTGTCTCTGGGGAGAGGAGCAGGTGCCCTGGGTTGCCCACCTCCTAGGTACATCCACACCTTCCAAGTCTGTGTGGACAGCACCCCCTGGAGTTGTCCTGTGCAATGCCTGCCTGCCTTGGGGTGCAAAGTGAGCTTATTCCTTGTAATATATTTTTAAATAGTGAATACTATTTTAGGTAATAATTAACACAATTGAAAAATAGATTCCAAGTTCCAGCCCTGTTGGGACCCACTGAGTTAGAATTGGGTGAGGTCAGCCAGCTGCACAAGTGTCCAGGTATTTGGAAAACTCTCGCCAGGTGATTGAAAGCTCCCCTCCAAGTTTGGGAAACCCGATTCAGTCTGTCCACCCTCAAAGTTTGGGAAACCCAATTCAGTCTGTCCCCACACAGGGCCCCTATCTCACTTTTGGAGGCTCTCAGCAGCCCCTTCCACCTCTGCGGAAGTGAGGGAACAAGGAATAGATGCCGTCCCTCAGCAGGGGGCAGGGAGCCGGTCATTGGGGAGGAGAGGCTCAGGGCTGAGCGAGCAGGAGGCCAGCTTTGCCTCCTGGGCGGTGGGCCCCCCACTCCCCTGCAGCCCTGAAACAGCCTCCTCACACCAGCCAGCCCAGCTGTCTGTCGCATCAGCCTCTCTGGCCGGGCCTGCAACTGCTGGCCTTGCCCGGGCTTGCCTTTTGTTGCATCATCATGTGGCCTTGCCGGGTGCCAGAGGAGTGAGCCGCCCACTCACTGCTGGAAAAAAACAGCTAATTATATCACCGGAGACCCATGGCAGGGGCATGTGGTCATTTTCAGCTGGCCCAGCCTGTTTCTACTTGCTTTACATGATTGCTCTTGATTTTTCAAAATAATAGTAACAGCTACCAACCAGGAAAAATGGCCCAGAGTCAGAGTCGTGGAGCACTTGCTGCTGAAATAGGACTTAGGGCCACCTGCTGTTCCAGGAGAGGCCCACGAACCCTTTAGCTCAGAAACCCAGAAGCAAGACTCTGCAGTCCAGACCAGGGCGCGACAGACTGCACTAAGAACCGGAGACGCTGGAAGCAGCAGAGTTGAGTTGCAAAGACAAATACTGCTTTGACAGCGCCACAGCAATTGATTTTTTCAGAAATCTTTAAAATTCTATTTGTACTTTAGTCAAGCATGCAGAGTGTTTTATTTTTCCATAATTTCCTGGGTTTATTTTTTGAGTAGATAATGCATTCGATGCAGAAGGATGTGCAGTCAGCGCTCTCCCTCCTACCCCGTCCTCTGGCCGCTCACCCTTTCCAGAGGCTGTGGCCGGTGCCCGCGTGCCCTTCCAGAGGCAGTCTAGGAACAGCCGGCCCCTTCGGCTAAAACCCTCGGGACAGATGGGCCACAGAATCCAGGACCTCTTCCGATGTTTTCCTGTGTATTGCCAAATCAGGATCAGGGTAGCAGTGGTCTATGTGTAGGGGGTGACACCTGAGGGCCACAGTTTTAACACTTAAAGGACCAGAATAACCTGGGCTGGAGAAGGACACAGGGGAGGCAAGAGGGAGAGGCTGGGGCCATCCTGCAGGGCCCAGCTCAGCCATCTCATGCACCTGGACCCACGTCTGCGGGCTCCACGCAGGGTGCTCTGTGGCTCCTCACTCTCATCCCCCGCCTCCACCAATGGTGGGAATAATAATAATAATAATAATTAAAGTATCTCACATTTACTGAGCACTTTCTATGTGCCAGACTCTGTTCTAAGTACGTTATCCATGGTTACTTGGTTAATTTTCACCATTACTCATTTCATGAATAAGGCACCATTACTTTCATCCCCATTTTATAGATTAGGAAACTGAGGTAGAGATAGAGATGAAATCACTTCCCAAGCCAGACAAAGACAGAGCAAGGATTTGAACCCAGACAGGCTGGCTCCAGAGGCGAAGCTCTTAACCACTAATAATGAAAACAGCTGACACCTAGGTTGTGATTACCCCACACCAGCTGCTCTCTGAGGGCTCACGTGTACCAGCTCAGCTAATCCTCGCAGATACTATGATTATCCCCATTTTGCAGATAAGGCACCCAACACACAGAAAGGCTAATCCACTCGCCCAGGTCACACAGCTGGAGAAGAAGGATCTGAATCCAGCAGCCCGATTCCAGAGTGTTCTTCTGCACGTGCCCCTGCGGCACGGCCAGCTATGGGGGAATCTGAGAGCAGCGACCGTGGCTTCCGTCGCTCCGGTCACAGGTGGCGCCAACACTGGAGACTTTAACAAGCACTCGATAAAGAGTCAGTGAACGCTCTTCTAAAATAACTCTTTTCTTGGTATTAAAAAAAATCATATTCTAAGTTCATTGTAGAAAATCTGGAATATATAAAAAGCCCCCAAGAAGAAATGTGAGCCATCCCTCACAGAGCAGGGATGACCACGGCTGACATCTTGGTGTCTTTCTAGCCAGTGTTACAAAATAGGGATCTCACTGTGTTCGGTTTTGTAACCTCCTTTTTTCTCACTTAATCAACAGATCACAGACATTTTCCCATGTCATTACATTTTCTTCTGCAACTTCCGCAGAGGAATACTCTGTGATTACCTATGAACCGGAATGCCCCCCACAAACAGCCCCCTTCCCACAGACCCCTACATCCCTAAATATACCCACCCTACACATTCAACCTTTTGCTACGTCCTGGCATCTCTGGAAAGCTCATACCATTCCCTCTGCCTCCCTGCTTAGACACATGGTCTTTTCCACTCCTGCCAAGGATGTGTCCCCATCCTTCTCAGCACCCCTTGCCTCTGCTACCCTGTTTCCCCTGCTCCAAGTCGCCCTGTACCCTTCTCACACCCTCCCTCACCCACGCTCAAAACTCCTCCATTCCCACAGGCCTTGCTGGACACAATCCAGTCTATCAGCAAGTTGGCATGAGGCAATGTGTGTTGCAATGCACGAAGTGACAGAGGAGACAAAGCCAGCGAAGGTGCCAGAGGTTCCAACATGGGACTCCCTCACAGGGAAATAGGTGCATTTTGAGCAGGGACCTTCCAGGCACGATGCCTTAACCTAAAAGAGGACTCTCCTTGTAGGATTCCAGGCTGCCAGGCAGGGCCTGCAAGTGCTATTTTGGTGCAAGGAGCTCTTTTGATGTACCTTAAATCCCAGCGGGGAGGCGGAGGCCTACTCCACCCTGAGGGTGGGGCGGCCCAGGCGCCTTGCCCCATTAGGACAAAATGAAAGGCTTTTGAAGCTGGTGGCTCAAGACAGGTGGCTTCTTGATTCCAACCACGGCGTTTCAGCCAGGATGAGGGAGAAGGGGGATTTTGCAGACAGCTAGCTAGAGTGGGGCAGTTTGGGTGTGGGGACGGCAGGGGGATGAGACGTCTCCCAGACCCGCTCTGCCTGGGCTGGGCTTCTCTGGCATCACTGTCATAACTGCGCCTATGCTACCTACCTCACAGGTTTTTTTAAGGATCAGGTGAATTAGGTTTAATAAAAGTGTTTGCCAAGAGTAAAACCCCAAAGTTAGGTGTGGTTACTACGCCTGTCTACCTCTTCCCTGTTTCTGGAAAGTGTTGACAGTTTCTCATTGTTTTTAAGGCATCTCCTCCCTGAGGTACATCTGTCCTTCTAGACAAGGGGGGTGGAGGACTCAGGGTTCAGGGAGGCACAACTGGGTGCCCTTAGCTCTAGGCCACTGCAGCCTGCTAACCTCTTCTCCCAGAGCAGCTCAGATTTTAGCACTGGTATTTACTGGGGACCCAGGCATCGTTCACCTGAACAACGTGTGGGGCAACTAACTCTCGTGGGTTGCCGGGATTGAGGAGTTTTCTCAGTTCTTTTTTTTTTTTTTTTTTTTTTTTTGAGACAGAGTCTCGCTTTATTGCCCAGGCTAGAGTGAGTGCCGTGGCGTCAGCCCAGCTCACAGCAACCTCAAACTCCTGGGCTCAAGCAATCCTCCTGCCTCAGCCTCCCGAGTAGCTGGGACTACAGGCATGTGCCACCATGCCCAGCTAATTTTTTTGTATATATTACTTGTCCAATTAATTTCTTTCTGTTTATAGTAGAGACGGGGGTCTCGCTCAGGCTGGTTTTGAACTCCTGACCTCAAGCAATCCACCCGCTTCGGCCTCCCAGAGTGCTAGGATTACAGGCGTGAGCCACCGCGCCCAGCCGAGGAGTTTTCTCAGAATCAGGACTTTCAGTGCTAAAATCAAGCCAGTCCTGGGCACACAGGGATGGTCCGTCATTCTAGGTGTACCTAGGAGTCATGTAGGTCAGGTGTGGGTGTGGTTTTGTTTCGTATATATATGTTATGTGTGCTGAGGAATGGGTATGTGTGTGATCATTCATGTTTGTGTGCAGTGGGCGCAGTGTACACTTGGGTTTGTGTGTTGGGTTTATGTTGCTGTGTAGGTGCGCATGCTGTCTGCGAGATGCATGCACGTGTGTACACATGCACAGGGCTTGTGTGGTGTGTTGGATTCAGTGTAGTATGAGTAATACATGCATGCTGTCTGTGTGTGATGAACATGGTTTTTTTCAGCAGTGGTTTATTGTAAATGTATATTTTGCCTTTGGTGTAGTGTGGAACAGACAGTTCATTTGTGTGAGAAGGAAATAATGCCCGTGCTGTGTATGTGTGTGAAGCATAACTCCTGTGTGGGTGTGACGCACGGTGCTGTAGTGTGTGCACTACGTGTGTGCTGCATGTGCCGTTTGGTGTGTCATGGGTATGTATTCATGTCATCCGTGAGCTGAGTGCTGTGTACGTGTTGTGAGTTCTGTGTTCCGGGGTGGGGGCTGAAATGTGTGTGTCATTTGTGTGCAGCAAGCGTGGTGTGACGGGGTGTGCAACGGTACTGGGGCTTTGCTGGGCGCGGGATTTGCGCGCCAAACGCAGTGTGCGTGTGTAGAGGAGTGTGCTGGTGTGCCGGTGCGGGGCTGTGGCGTCCGCGTGCGCAGGTCGCACACCCGTGGGGGCTGCGCAGCAGGAGGCCCGAGCTGCGACCCGGGGCCTCCACGGGGTGGCGGCGCGCAGGCCCCACCCGGCCGCACGGCGGGGACGGCGGGGACGGCGGGACGGCCGGGACGGCGGGGACGGCCGGGACGGCGGGGACGGCGGGGACGGCGGGGACGGCCGGGACGGCGGGGACGGCCGGGACGGCGGGGACGGCGGGGACGGCGGGGTGCGGAGGCCGCGAGGTTAGGCGGCGCTGCAGTCCCCCTCGCCTCCTGGTGCCGGCGGTGTTCACATGTCCCCACTTAATAATGGCTCCTGTCGGTCGGGTGCCATGCGTCCGAGGATGCCCTCGTTTAATCTCCGCGGCTGGCCTACACGGGGGTCCTTGTCCCCACCGCACTGCTGAGTTACCTGAAGGTCCCAGAGGGGCAGGAGCCCGCCCCGCCCGGTCTCTAACGCCCGCACCTGCTGCAGGCGAATTTACCAGGAGGAAAACGCCACAGGAAAACTGAGATCCCATTCCAATAAAACTTTATTCAAAAAAAAAAGAAAACTGAGATCCCTGGAGAGCATGTCCACGAGAGTCCCCCAAAACCTGGCAAAGGGTGCGCGCCAAAATCTCTACCCAGAGACCTTTCTGATTTTCTCACCAAGGCTGGAAGAATGAAGATGTTATTAAGTTTGTATCGTACAATATGATGCTTCCCAGAGGGGATGTAGCTGAATTAAACAAGACAGTAAAGTAACTCATTGTCCAAAATCATATATATATATATATATTTTAGAGACAGAGTCTCACTCTGTTGCCTAGGCTAGAGTGCCATGGTGTCAGCCTAGCTCACAGCAACCTCAATTCCTGGGCTCAAGCGATCCTTCTGCCTCAGCCTCCCGAGTAGCCCCACCAGGCCTGGCTAATTTTTTCTATTTTTTTTTTTTAGTTGTTTGGCTAATTTCTTTCTATTTGTAGTATAGATAGGGTCTCACTCTTGCTCAGGCTGGTCTTGAACTCCTGAGCTGAAGCAATCCTGCTTCGGCCTCCCAAAGTGCTAGGATTACAGGCGTGAGCCACAGCGCCTGGCCCCAAATCATATTTCATACCATTGTGGAGCGCTTTTTAAACTCCAAATGGTCATACTTCAGATTTTCTTCTGGTGGGAAACTCCTGCTCCTCCTCCTCCACCTTCTCCTTCCAGCCTTCCTCCTCCTTTCCTCTGCCATATTTCCATGTGTATTTGATCTATTAGGTGGAATCATATTAAATTGTCCTTTATGTAGATAAAACTGTTCAAATACTGGCAGTTTCATATGTTCAGCCTAATACAGTTGAAAGCTCTTTTTAGGCTTTATTTACAACGCGCAAAGGGATTGTGTTTGATTAGAGTTGCAGAAGTCCTGAGGGCCACACCGATTGGAGCAGCGTGGCTTCTGTATTGGGGCTAGAGGGCGGCCTGTGTGTGCTGGAGCCTGCTAGTGCTGGCTCGCCAGGCAAGTGTTAAACATTCAGGAACCTTGCGAGCCAGTTGTTACACCATTGGTAGCGTGGCATTGGCTATGGAGGGAGTATTTACACCACGATAACTCCCAGGAGCTGGTTTACCAGCACACTGCTGGTCGTTTGGCTCATTTTAGGCCACATGAAGTCACAATGCAATCAGTTTCCTCAGAACCACATAGATCCCCAAATGCAAACTGAGAGTTGTGGGCAGAGTGGAATGGATGCTGGGGAGGCGTCTTAATCAATTCAGGCTGCTATGACGAAGTACCATAGACTGGGCGGCTTATAAACAACAGAAATGTATTTCTCAGTTCTGGAGACTGGACGTCTGAGATAGGGGTGCCAACACAGTCGGGTTCTGGTGAGGGCCTTCTGGGTCGCAGTCGTCTTGTTGTGTCCTCGTGAGACAGCTCCCTGGGGTCTCTTTAAATAAGGACATTAATACCATTCACAGGCCGGGCACAGTGGCTCACACCTGTAATCCTAGCATTCTGGGAGGGTGAGGCAGAAGGATCTCTTGAGGTAAGTAGTTGGAGACCAACCTGAGCAAGAGTGAGACCCCGTCTCTACTAAAAATAGAAAAATTAGCCGGGCATGGTGGTGCATGCCTGTAGTCCCAGCTACTGGAAAGGCTGAGGCAGGAGGATCTCTTGTGCCCAGGATTTTGAGGTTGCTGTGAGCTATGCTGAGGCCACAGCACTCCAGCCCTAGCGACAGAGCAAGACTCTGTCTCAAAAAAAAAAAAATACTGTTCATTAGGGGTCTGCTCTCTTGATCAATTCACCTCTCTACATCCTAACATTATCATGTTGTGTTAGAGCCCCCACCTCTTAACACCGTCACATTGAGGGTGAGGATTTCAACATATGAATGTTGGGAGGACAGAAATATTCAGTCCATTGCAAGAGGCAACCAACAAGTTCACTGGCTGTAGGAGAAAACATTGAAAATTTGGGGATGAGCTATGGCAGTTCAGAATTACAGTTCACTTTAGTTAATGTTTATTAAGCATATGTCAGGTACTGTTTGAAGCACTTTATATATGTTAACTCATTTATTCCCACAATAACCTTATGAGGTGGATATCATTGATATCCCCATTTTACAAATAGAGAAACTGAGGCTCAGGTAACTTGGCCAAGGTTATACAGTTAGTAAGTAGTAGAGTTTGGCTTTCTAATTCCAGGAGGAATGCTCTTAACTACTATGCTACGCTGCCCATATTATATCCTTTAGGTTAGACTGCAGTAACACCCCCAAATCTCAGCGTCTTACAATAATAAAGGTTTGTTACATGGCGGCTGTGTGTCAGCTGTGGTTCTGCTTGACACGTCCTGTTCCGGGACCCAGGCTGGAGAGGTAGCCCCTATCATGGCCTTTCCCCAGAGAAAGGAGCAATTCCAGTACCGTGGGGCATAGCTTCACAGTTAAGCAATGTATGGCGGACAACATCATTTCTTATCACATTCCAGGGGCCAGGTTTATCACAGGGCCACGTTTGGCTCAGTGGGGGCTGGGAAATAGATTCCTCCTCTTCCTGGACACTGCAAGCCACGTGGCAACCTGTTTAGTAGTAAATAGTTGGGAACTATTTTAGGTTAGGTTCCACAGAAGTGGACCCTGGGCCAAGGATTTGTGGGCAAATGATTTGTTAAGGAAGCGTTCCTAGGAGAAGCCAGAAAAGGAGCAGGGGAGCAGGATGGAGCAGGAGACGAAGCCAAGTAAGGGTGTAATTTAAGGCAAAATCCTCAGCTCGGCCTGCCTGGAGTGTGAATTATCCCCCAGAGTGGATCTCAACTCGAGGCAAGCTGGGCTTTCGGGCTGCCACAGCTGTCATGGTTGGTTAGGTACAGCTGGGGGGACATAAGCAACTGGGCACTTTGGGCTTTCTGAGCCTGGGTGAGGCAGCTCCAGTAGCCCTGGAGCAATTCTCCAGAAAGATTCACAGGCACATGGCTCTTAGAAACAAAATGACATGGAAATCAGGAGAGAGAACACAATCTGAAAAGAGAGCTAAGAAGGTCTGGGCAGAGCGCCAGCAATGCCTCTTTCTATACGGCCTTACGTTGTCACCAAAGGCATGGCATCATTTCTCCCATAGTTAATGGCATGTCTTTGATGCTAGTCAGAAAGGCCAGGGCTTGCTCCTATTGGAACAACGGCAATGCGGAGTCATTACAGGTTTTTCAGTAACCCGGTGTAGTAGTCACTGAGCCACGTGTGTCTAACGTCGAAATCTGTGCTTGTGTTCACAAGCAGTGCCGCTATGCAGTTCTGGCAGAAACCACCTGGAGTTAGTGCAGACTCCGCAGATGAAGGGCAAGTCCCCAATAAGACTGTGCTGCTAAGATGGCAGCTGCGAGTTTGGGGGTCCTGAGGCCAGCCACACTTCTGACTACCTGGTGACAAATGAAGGCATTCCCATGACCCCCTCAGGTTCCATAATTTGCTAGGACGATTCACAGAACTCACAAAAGTGCTATGCTTACAATCGCAGCTTTATTATAAGGATATAAATCAGGACCAGCCAAATGAAAAGACACATAGGATGAAGTCTGAGAGGGTCCCAAACATGGAGCTTCCCTGCCCCTTCCCTGTGGAATCAGGACACATCACCTTTCCAGCACACTGACATGTTCAACAGCCAGAAGGTTCACCAGAGTTTTGGGTGTCCAGGTTTTAATTGAGATTTCATTACATATGCATACTTGATTAAATCACCGGCCATGAGATTGAACCCAATCTCCACCCGCAGCCCCATCCTGAAGGAGGTTGGGTTGATATCACCTGCCTCAAACCTCCAACCCTCTAATGACAAAGTTGGTCTTTCGGGTGTGACCAACCCCTATCCCCAGTCATCTCATTAGCATAAACCCAGGTGCGATCTGAGAGCCCCACTGTGATTAACAAAGACACTTCTATCTCTTGGGAAATTCCAATCATTTAGAAGCTCCATCCCAGGAACCCAGTACAAAGACCAGACAAATTTTTTTTTTTCTTTTTTTTTTTTGAGACAGAGTCTCGCTTTGTTGCCCAGGCTAGGGGGAGTGCCGTGGTGTCAGCCTAGCTCACAGCAACCTCAAACTCCTGGGCTCAAGCGATCCTGCTGCCTCAGCCTCCCAAGTGGCTGGGACTACAGGCATGCGTCACCATGCCCGCCTAATTTCTTTTTCTATAGATATTAGTTGGCCAATTAATTTCTTTCTATTTATAGTAGAGATGGGGTCTCGCTCTTGCTCAGGCTGGTCTCGAACTCCTGACCTCGAGCAATCCACCTGCCTCGGCCTCCCAGAGGGCTAGGATCACAGGCGTGAGCCACCGCGCCCGGCCCAGACAAATTCTTTATTATACATGTATCATCAGATTGACTTCTACCTGACTACAAATTTGGGAATTCATATTGAGCCCTGAGCAGAATTGTTTTTTAAATTCTTCAGGTAGGCACATGTGTAAGAGCAAATGCAGTACACCAAAGACAAAGAGAAAAATCTTAAATGCAACCAGGGAAATAAGACAGACGACCTACAAAGGAACTAAAATAGAGTAACAACAGGCTTATCTTCAACAGCAATGAAGGCTGGAAGATGATGGAATGATATCTTCAGAAGAGCTATAAGCTAAGTTGCTCTTTCTTTTTGGAAGGTAAAACATAAAATAATTATCAGATACTGTAGTAATATTTATCTATCCTCATGAGTGAAACTTAATCTCATATCGTTGACGTTATGCATTTAAAAGTCAAAATATTGGCCAGGCGTGGTGGCTCACGCCTGTAATCCTAGCACTCTGGGAGGCCAAGGTGGGTGGATCACTCAAGGTCAGGAGTTCGAAACCAGCCTGAGCAAGAGCGAGACCCCGTCTCTACTAAAAATAGAAAGAAACTAATTGGACAACTAAAAATATATAGAAAAAATTAGCCGGGCATGGTGGCACATGCCTGTAGTCCCAGCTACTTGGGAGGCTGAGGCAGCAGGATCGCTTGAGCCCAGGAGGTTGTTGTGAGCTAGGCTGACACCACGGCACTCTAGCCCAGGCAACAGAGTGAGACTCTGTCTCAAAAATAAATAAATAATAAAAACCAAAATATTATTTAATAATTTGTGATGTAAATCATTCCAAAATATGTCACCCCATGCCTACCTTCTTAACAGAGGGTTCATGCTCGACATTAGTGTTCTGTTACATAGTGAGACTCCCAGGGTTACCGAGGCCAGGTAGGCTGTTTGCACCTGCATTAAGTGTTCCCACACCGCTGTGTTTTACATTTCTCTCTGCTTTTTATGGTTCTGTTTCCTCATTGCAGCAGGAGTGTTGTCGAGCCTCTTAATGTGCTACTTCATTTTATATGCAGTTGTCTGAATATGATCCAGGGGTCTTCTCCACTTTTTCCATCCTCCTACATGTGTAGCTCATTAGCTATATGTGGCAGATTATATTTTCCAAAAACAGGCATCACAATATCTCCCATCCAACATGCCATGTAATGTCAACACTCCGCCTGTTATTTATGCTCTCTCCCCTTGATTCTGGTGACTTCTGAGCCTAGGTCATAAAAGGTGATAGAGTTTCCACTTCATCCTCTAGGAATGGGTTCTTAGAACCCAATCACCATGCTACAAGGAAGGGGAGAAACCACCTGGAGCCCTTGCGTGGGTGCCTGGCAGACAGCCGAAGCCAAAGTCCCTCCCGTTCAACAGCCAGCACCAGTTTCCAAACATGTGAGCAAGCAAGAGAACCTCCAGGTGATTCCAGTCCCAGCCTCTGAGTCACGCTTGCTGATGCCAAGTGGAGCAGAAACAAGCTGTCCCCACCACACCCTGCCCAAATTGTGGATTTATGAACAAAAGAAATGATGGTGGTTATTTTAAGCCTCCAAGTTTATGGTAGTATCATTCACAGCAATAGATAACTGGAAAACTACATGACCACTTTTTACTCTCTGTTTAAAAGCTGTTCCATGTGACTTGTTAGTTGCAGCCCTTTGGGAACTCTTAACCCAGAGGTGTCCTTTGCCAATTGTAAAGAAGTTCAAACCTCATAAATTATTCCAAGTTTCTTCCTACTCTAGACAAATCTTTGGTTTCAAGGAAAATACAAATCCCATTCAACTGACCTCAGGAAAGGGGTGGTTTAATGAAAGGATACAGAGGGGCTCGTGGAAACCCAAGAATAGCAGCTACTGCGCAGCGTAGCCTCCTGGCAACTGCAACATATACATATCTGTAGCTTTTCTGCCACCCTCTGCACATGTACTCTGTCCTTTGCTCATTGCACGGGTTTGGTTTATTCATCAGTGGGTCATTTGACCTCTTCCCACTTCCGAGTTCTCTTTTCACATCACAACCTTAATAATGCAAGTGCCGCCGCTGATTTAGTCGGCACTAAATTCCAAAATGCCTGAAGAGGTGTCTGATCAATACAGCTCCTCTTCACCAAGCAAGGTCCCACAAAGCACAAGTAGCTGGGCTAATTACAACCCAGCTGACCTTGCTCAGGTGTCCACTGCAGAGCAATCAGCTGGAGCCCTGGAGGGCAGGTGTGGAAGCTCGAGTCCCCCAAAAGACCTGTAGGTGTGGCGTGCGTGATCGACATCCTCAGGGCACCTCCCTGGAGGCTCTTCACTCCTCCTGGCCAGATATGAAGGCTGAGGTGGGCACGACCGTGACCTCCAGATGAGAGTAGCACATAGTCAGGAACTGCCAACCCAGGGAAGGATCTGGAGTGGAGAGAACCGTGTCTGGCAGCAGATCGTGGGACCAGTAGGTATGGGGATGATCCTAAAGGCATAAGAGTCCCCCAGGTCATCCCCGGAGTTGATTCAGAGGGAACTTTACCAAGGCTTGCAGGTGGCATTTCACTCTTGAACACTTCATATGGTATCCTAAGTATAGAGTCTCTGGAGTGCAACAGACTCTGAGTTCAAATGCAAGGCCAGCTGGGAGACCTCAGGCAAGCAACCCTCTCTGACCTTCGATTTCTTCATCTGTAAAATGGGGATGATAGTACCAACCTTGCAGGTCAAGGGTGCAAATGCAATGAAATAATTCTGTTCAAAGAAAGGTCTGGCACATCACAGCTGCTCACTGTTTATGAGCTCCCTTTCTTCCTCCACTTGGAAGTCAGGCTCCCCTTTCCAAGTTGTGAAATGTGCTGGGACAAAGATCCTGTGACTGGAGGTCAAAAGGCTTCCACCCCAATTATACCCTCAAAGGACTTTCCCGCCTCGGGGCTTCGCACCTTGCAGAGGTGAAACCAGCGTGCATGGGTCCGGGGAGGTCCTGATGGGGCTGCCAGCCCCACCTTAATTTTCAATTCCTAAAAATCTGCAGAATAGAATTAGACTACAAACAGCTGAGAGTCATAACCAAGAAATGTGCACTCTAGAAATCAAAGAGTAGAAATATATGGTGCAACGACGTTGAAGCAATGCCCTCGGCAGGCCCCTCTGTTTCAAGAGGTCAGCGAAATTACGAAACCCACAGGGCAGGACTCAGTGCCCTGAAGACTCCCGGTGTCCTCAGGCGGTTCAGAAGCTCCCTACAGTGGCAATTACTGAAAGTCCAGCAGGCACATCAAATGCTGAGCCTGCAGGGAGGAGCACTGAATCAGGAGTCACAGACCAGGGTCCATTTCCAGCCTTGCCGCTGACTAGCTGTGTGTCCTCAGGCAAGTCCTGTCCCCACTGGGCGCAAGCCTGGGTCTCCACAGCTGTAAAATAAGAAGGTGGGACCAGATGATTTCCAGGAGGCCTCAAACTCAAGTAAGGAAGAGGATTTTAGTGATTAAGGGAACTCTTAGAGTTGCACAAACATGAGTTCAAACTCTGTCTTTCCCACGATTAGTGGTGTGACCCCAGGCAAGTTGTTTAACCTCTCTATGCCTCAGTTTCCTCTTCTGTAACTGCAGGTAGTTATGGTATAAGGTTGTTGTGAGGATTAAAGAAAATAACCTATGAGTGCATATAACACAACAATGCCTTGCACAGAGTAAGCTCTCAATGAATATTAGATATTATTATTGCTAGTGAGTGGGGCTTCTCAAATACATATTTGGAAGCATGGCTCCTTTAATCATGTTGGCTGTTCAGCCCAGAGCACCGAAAGAGGAGCAGATACCAGTTTGTACAACAAAGTCGTTGCTCTCCTTCAACTAACGAGTTTCCATTCTCTGGCAAAGGGGTCGAGTGGGAGCTCCTTGTGAGACAATAATCTTGAAAGCCAGAGTCTGGGGCAAAGGAAACTGTCTTATAAGTTTTAAGTTCCTTCTCCCTTAACAAGTTAGCCTGGAGGACTTGGCCGTGGAGGTTACTGCGAGCCTAGCGAGAGAGCGCAGTTGCCTGGCACGGAACAGACACTGCTCTCACCTGCCCAGGAGAGAAGTAGGAAGCACGGATTCCTGGGTCCCAGCCCACATCTCCCTGTCAGACTCTGCGGGGTAGGTGCCAGGAATGAGGGTTTTAAACCAGGGCTCTCTTTGCTGCCTTGTCAGGGAAGGCTGGGAAGCCTTGGCAGACGTGTGTCTGCCTGAGGGCCCGTGCATGGAGGAGAAAGAGGGGCAAGGGGCACCTGTGTGAGAACAGGCACTCTCCCGGGTGGCGTTGGGGGGGAGGGGAGGGGACGCAGGGAGAAGCGGCTCTACTCATGAGGTGCCCAAGTATGCATCTGCTAGACACAGTTTCGAGGGGAACAGACCAAGGTACCTGCTCGGCAAGTTGTCCCCTTCCCTTCCCAGCTCCCATACTCCAAGTGTGGGGCTCACGAGAAAGACCGAATCAGTCACAGGACAAAAGAGGATGAGTGTTCATTTGCATATCTGAGTGTCCTGTGAGGACATTATTGCTCTTGTTCTATCACATCATTGTCATCAAAGTGTCACACTGTCACTGTCTTTAAAGAGTCTTCATCCAAGAGTCCCTCCAGCCCTGGACTCCCTCAGGAGCTAAGCCAGGTCTGGGCTCTTCAGGTTCAGGAAGCTGCCGGTTAACCGGGGTGAACCTGGGGCAGGAGCCGGAAGCGCCTTCTTCCAGCCGGCTGGGAAACCGTGTGGGGGCAGGAAGCTGTGATTAGATCTTCCCCAAGGGATCACACAGCCACCAAATTAAAGGTGAGGTTCCCCCCCCTCCCCCCCCCCCCAGCAGGCGGATGTTGAAATTCTCAGGTTGGTGTGCTTCCCTGGCCTGGCCTGTCGGGTCCTGGGGTGGGGTCACACTGCTCCTGGGCCCAGCCTGCACCTGCCCTTCCCTGAGGCGCTGACTCTGTCAGGGTGGGATTGTGTGTTTTTCTTTCTCTAGTCATTTCTCTCTCTGCCCTCCGATAGAAGAACTCTGAAATTATGGACATTTAGTCCTTTTGATTACTAATTGTGGGAATAATCCTAATATACACAGATTTGAAACATTATACTTTTCAGTTTTTAAAAATTGTGGTAAAATACACATAACATAAAATTTACCATTTTAACCATTTTACTTTATTTTTGAGACAGAATCTCGCTCTGTCACCTGGGCTAGAGTTCTGTGGGGTCAGCCTAGCTCACAGCAATCTCTAACTCCAGGGCTCAAGCGATTCTCCTGCCTCAAACTCCTAAATCGCTGGAATTACTGGCGCGTGCCACCATGCCCGGCTAATTTTTCTACTTTTAGTAGAGACAAGGTCTCACTATTGCTCAGGCTGGTCTAGAACTCCTGAGCACAAGGGATTGATCCTCCCGCCTTGGCCTCCCAGAGTGCTAGGATTACAGGTATGAGCCATCGCGCCCGGCCTCATTTTAACCATTTTAAAGCACACAATTCAGCGGCATTTGGTGTATTAACAGTGTTGTGCAACCATTACCACTGTCTAGTTTCTAAACATTTTCATCACCCCTGAAGGAAACCCTCTGCCCATCAAACAGTCACTCGCCATTCCTCTCTCCTCCCAGCCCCTGGCAACCACTGATCTGCTTTCTGTCCCTATGGATTTGCCTATGCTGGACATTTCATAGAAGTGAAATCATACCATATCTGGCCTTTTGTGTCTGCCTTCTTTCTCTTAGTATAACGTTTGCAAGGTTCATCCATGTAGCATGTGTCAGTAATTCATTCCTTTTTATGGTTGGTTGAATAATATTCCACTGTATAAATAGACCACATTTTATTTATCTTTATCAGTTGACATCCTTTACATAATACTTTTAAAGTGCCTTTAAAAAATTTTTTTTAATTTTTAATTATTATGGGTACATAATAGTTGTATATCTTTATAGAGTATGTGTAATGTTTTGATACAGACATACAATGTGAATCCATAAAGTGCTTTTATATGCACTGTCACCTGCTCCTCACAAAAACCCCGTGAGGTGGTAAGAGCAGATGTTATTCGTTATTATTATGCTTCTCAGCATGTTACAGATGCAAGCAGCTGAGGCTCAGAAAGGTGGAATGAGTTTTCCCAGGTCTTGCAGCTAGTTAATGGCAGACCAGAACCAGAACCCAGGCCTCTTGAGCTCGAATGTCCAAAACCTTTCTTGGGCAGTTTGCTTTGTAATCAATAGTGGAGTCCTTCCACCAAGAAGATTCTGGGCGGACATGTGCTCTCTATGGCATGGCAGGTGGGGACCAATGAGGGTTTGACCCTGGGCAGGCCTGATTTTGTCCACAGGTAAAGTTGGCCACTCCCTACAGGGCTTCATCTTGGCGCCCCCTGCCCAGACCTCCTTGAGGATGGCCCCTCACCTCTGTGGCAAGCCCCCTCCCTTAGCATGCCGGAGAAGGCTGGAGCTCAGGTTGACGGGGACTGGGTCTTCTGCCATCCTCCTCTCCCAGCACTAAGCCTGGCAGTTGGGGTCCATAAAAATGTTTGCTAAGACATTTTAAGGGCTTAAGCCTGCTCTGATGTTTTGCTCTCTTTCCCCAGCGAATGTCAGCAGTAGCAATTTCCTACCATCCAAACAACCCCCTGAACCTTGTTACTTGGAGTGAATAACAAGCAGTTAGGAGCTCTAGCTCTTTAACGCAATCAGCAGGACTTTGGGGAGTGGAGTCCTGCCCTGGGGTGGTGAGGGTTTTGTTCCTGCTAAAATAACAACAAAACCACATCAAAGTTTGGAAAACTGAACAAAGCAACAAAAATGACCATAATCTCACAACTCTAACACAACTGTTATTTTCAGAATTCTCTTCTGCTAGATTCCCTCCCTCCCTCCCTTCCATCCTGCCAGTAACAGAAGATCATTGTAACATTTTTAAAGTCACCTATTATCTCACACCCAGAGTCAACTGCTATAAACATTTTGCATATTTCCTTCCAGTCTTTTTCAAGACGTTTTTTCATAATTGAGATTATACAGAACATTCAATTCCCTTAGTATTTCTTATGTCATGGAATTTTTCTAATAATGAAAGCAATATATGTTTATGATAGAAATTTCTGGACAAAATTACAAAAAAGAAAGAATAATTACCTAGAATGTTCCTTCCGCAGTTAGAAATGTTACCATGCATTTATTTTACACAGTTGTAATCCTACTGAATATGCAATACATAATTTTTTAAATCTTTTCCCCACTTAGAGACATTTTCCCATGTTGCCTCATAGTCTTTATAATTATTTTTTATTTTAATTTTTAATAGGTAACACATTTACAGGATACAATATTCAAAAGATTCAAATGATACTCATTGGAAAGATTTGTGTCCACCCCTTCTCCCACTTGTGCATTTCTCCTGCTAGGGGTTCCCACTGTTACCTGACGCCCCTTGTCCTCCGTGAAGGATCCTTCTAAGCATCGTCTAGACAAATGCACGCGTATTTAAATGCATTCCCTCCCTGTCCCCCACTTTTTTACACAAAGAATAATGAGTTATACACTCTACTCACCTTCCTTTTTAACTCATCGGTATATCTCGGATGTCTTCCTATTTATATTCAGAGGTGACTTCCTCGTTCTTTCATTTTTATTTCTATTTTTTCGAGGTAGCATAGGCGTCCACTCGATGTAGGTGTACCATGTCTTACTGAACTTGGCCTCTATAGATGAACATCTAAGTCATTTCCAATCTGATACAAACAACACTGCAGTGACTACCATCGTACTTACATCGCTTCACACGTGCGAGCATGGATCTGTCAAACAAATTCCCAGAAGTGGGAGTGCAGGGTCAGAAAGTACACGCACTTATGGTTTTGACAGATAAGGCCAAATTGTCCAGGACAGCAGCATACTATTTAACCTTGCATCCACCCTTAACTACTTTCTCCATCTTTTGTCATCCCTACCTAACCGAGTTAGGAGTCAGCTTCAGGCATAAACCAGTTTCTCTTTCTATGCACTCAAATGTCATCTGCAATCCAGTGACGCTCTGTTAGGAGATGAGCACTTGCCGGGTGCTGAGAAAGAAAGACGCAGAGGACACAGGCGCCCTTGGGAGCAGGTCTGGGCGCTGGGGGTGGCAGGCCAGCAGGAAGGGGAGGGTAGGAGAGCCCTACGCCTGCCCACCGGGCCCCAAACTCCTACGGGAGAACTGACCTCCTTATCCTGGCACCCAGCGGAGCAGGGCACCCGGCAGGTACCCGGCACACTGAAGGGATGGGTGACTGAATCACCGGATGCCTGGTGTGGGGGAAAGAGGGAAAGGCCGCAGAGTGGGGCATCAGCAGGGCAGGCTTCACAGAGGAGGAGGAACATTTGAGGGACTATTTTCTGAGGGTCAGTTTCGCCACTTGAAACTCTGAGTCAGAGGGGCTAAATATTTGTTGGCCTCCTGACTCCCAAAGGACAGTTTGATTGGCAAGGGGGGCAGGGCGACAGGAATGATCGGGGCAGACCCCAGCGGGTGGAGTTTGGGGGTTCCTCTGACTAGCCCCGCACGGTGGGCGTCTCCAACCCAAGGCACAGGGTCTCTGAGTGGAGACTGAGGAGGAGCGGGACGACGGTAGCGAGGCTGCGGAAGAGAAGTCCCCACTCCCGCTGTGCCGGGGCGCAGCCGCGCAGGCACGGCCCTCCCGTGCCCGCCGCAGACCGGGCACACCCTGCGCAGTCCGAGTCCGCACCCTCCGGCGCAGGCTGCGGGAGGATGCCCGCCCCTGCCCGCCAGCCAGATTCCAAACTCCGGAAACTCCTCTGACGGTTTGGAAACTCCAGCTGCATCCCTGGGAACGCAGGTGCCCGATTCTCTATTTGGGGAAGGAAACCAGCATGGTTTCAGCTCTTCTGGTTCATTTCCTAGAATTTAAGAAAGATAGAACAGTAAAAGATCTGACTCTTACAAAAAATCAAGTACCAGCCAAGTCCACCCTTGCTTAACAGACGAGGAAACTTAGGCCGGGAAAGGTGAAGTCACACGGAGAGTTAGAGGCAGAGCTAGACCTGGAAACATGGGGGCTCCTGACTCCGTATCCAGAGCTTTCTGCTCTGAACCGGGGGATGGACGTCAGGGTGGCGACCTGGACGTGGCTCTGGGGAACCAGAGAGGGGAGAACAAAGCCATGGCTGGAGGCGGTTCAGAGCTGGGTGGGGGTAGGGGTGATCTATCTACAACTGTCCCAGTTGCTGGTTTGTAAACCCGCCAGGAATTCCAGATAGTTCACTCATGCCCATTTCCCTGCTTGGGAGCAGATTTGCCGGCATGAATTTCAGAGAGGTGCCAGCCCAGGGAACTGAGGCATGGCAGTGAGGTATGGCAGGGAGGGAGGCCACCAGCTGAGGGATGGGTCTGCCAGGCCACCGGGCCCAGGGAGCACCTTGACGGGGAGCTGTCCTGGCCCTGCCCTGGCCGGGGGCCCAGGGTGGCTTCTAGCAGTGACTGAGGGCGTGTGGGCAATGTTCCTGGGAACCCAGCCAGAGGAGGGAGGATGGCAGCCAGCCCAGACTTCCCCTGTCCCCTGGACAAAGGGCGGGGCCTACTTCTCCTGGCCTCTTTGGGAGCTGCTTTGAGAGTTGACCAAAACTTGTTTTCACCTGCATAAAGTCCTTAGAAGAGTCTCACCTTGGGATTTGGCCTCTGAGACACCCTTCTGGGTATCCTGGGCCCCTGGCCTACTGGCAGCAGGGATTTCTGGGTGGTGAGGGACTGTGCCTGCCTGGACCTCACCCTCGCGTCGCTTATGAGCCTGTGAACGAGACCTCGCACACCATAGAACAAGGCCACAGTGGATTAAAGGCGGAACCGGTGCCTCTGAAGAGCTTTAGTGTTTCACTAGAGCTGCTGTCACAAAGCGCCACAGACTGGATGGTCTACACAACAGGAATTTATTTCTCACGGTTCTGGAGGCTGGCAGTCCGAGACCCAGGTGACAACAGGACGGCATGTCCCGAGCCTGTCTCCGTGGCTTGCAGATGGCTTCCCTTGCTGCCCCTTCACATGACCGTCCCTCTGTGCACGTGCATCCCTGGTGTCACCTCCTGTGTCCAGATTTCCTCTTCTTATAAGGACACCAGTCATATTGGATTGGGCGCCCCCCCCAATGGCCTCATTTTACCTTAATTGTGTTTTGTTTTGTTTTAAGAGAAGCTGTCTCTCTATGTTGCCCAGGCTGGATTTTAACTCCTGGGCTCAAGGGATCCTCCTGCCTCAGCCTCCCGAGTAGCTGGGACTACAGGCATGCGCCACCATGCCGGTTTAACTGCCTCTTTAAAGACCCTGTGTCCAAATACTCACATTCAAAGGTACTGGGGGTTAGGACTTGGGAGGCACAGCTCAGTCCATAACAAGGACCTACTATGCGTGCAGCACGTTGGCTCATGTGTCTTCATCCCAGCTCAGGTACTGCGGGCCTTATTCCTGCTTTAAATATGAGGAGGCTGGTGTAGGGATCCGCCAGTCGTGGCTCACGGTCTGCCGGCTGCCAAGGGATGTCATAGCTTCTGCGTTCGCCCTTGTAGCATTTGAGCTCATGCTCTGCCCCTCGCTTATCACCTTTCCCTGGGTGAAGCAGGTGGAGCTGGGCTGAGTTTCAAAAGGCCGGCCTGCTGGGAGGCAGGAGGTGAGTGTGGCTGGGAGAGTGGGAGGAGGAAGAGCCTGGGCAGGGCCTTGTCCTTTGTCCAGATAGGAGGAAGAGGAGACGGCTTTCCAGACAGGGTGGCGTGAGGGGAACGGCCCACGAGAACCTCCAGTCTACGCCTCCCGTTTCAATGGGGAGCAAACTGAGGCCAGAGAGGGGAAGCGATGCGACACTCGCCCGTCTCTCCTGAAAGCCTTGTCTGCTCCCCCTCCTCAAGGCCAGGCAGTGCTGTCCGTTCCTCTGTGTCCCTGGAGGGCCCGGTGTGCCATTCAGCACGGGGACTCGGGTGTCTGCAGGACTCTCTCGACATGAGACTCGGAAAGGAAATGGGGCAGTGGGGTCTCGACCTTATGCCCCTGACCTCTCAAGGCGTGTAAAGGTGCGCACCACTCCGGAGGAAGAAACAGGAAGGCAGTTGCTAGTTGCAGACACTCCTAGAGCATGAGGGTATAGAATTCGTGTATCCTTTCCCCCATTTTTCTAACTTTCCACGCAGAGACACACCCATCAGCCAACATGGAGTCAGAGGCGCTCTCTCTCTTTGGGGTCCTCTTTCCTCCTTCCCTGCATCCACTGCAGTTCTCCAAGTCCTCTCCCATTTCTTTGAGTGAGGTTTTGGTTGGACCAACGCATCTTTTTTTGGCTGAATTTGGTCACCTGTCATAGTGCCTATTACTTTGCTAAAAGACCTGCCCAGTGGTATGCTGGTAAATATTGAACAACCAGCTCTCCGGGGGAGGGTAAAAAGATATATCCACACCCCTAAAAGAATCAATAATAGTAAAATGTAGTGATATAACTAGGAAGCAATGAGTTGTGAGCACATGTTATCTTTGTATTTCATATAATTTATTTATTTATTTATTTATTTTTGAGACAGAGTCTCACTCTGTTGCCCAGGCTAGAGTGCTGTGGCGTCAGCCTAGCTCACAGCAACCTCAGACTCCTGGGCTCAGGCAATCTTTCTGCCTCAGTCTCCCGAGTAGCTGGGACTACATACGCCACCATGCCTGGCTAATTTTTTCTATATAGTTTTAGTTGGCCAGTTAATTTCTTTCTATTTTTAGTAGAGACGGGGTCTCACTCTTGCTCAGGCTGGTTTCAAACTCCTGACCTTGAGTGATCCACCGCCTCGGCCTCCCAGAGTGCTAGGATTACAGGCGTGAGCCACCACGCCCGGCCAATATAATTTATTTAATTCTGAGTTTATATCATATATTCTCAACAGGGGCAAAAATTAGTTCTTAGTGGGGAATTAAAAAAATCTCTGCCAGGTGTAGTGGCTCATGCCTCTAATCCCAGCACTTTGCGAGGATAAGGTGGAGGATTGCCTGAAGCCAGGAGTTCAAAACCAGCGTAAGCAACATAGCAAGACTCCCTCTCTACAAAAGAAATAAAATATATATATATATATATTAGCCGGGCCGTGTAGCTTAAAGCTATAGTACCAGTGAGGCAAGAAGATAGCTCGAGCCTAGAAGTTCAAGGCTGCAATGAGCTATGATCGCACCACTGCTCTCCAGCCTGGGTGACAGAGCAAGATTTTGTTTCAGTAAATATATATATATATCTTATTCCTTTTATGTATAAACCACAGATATATGCCTAGTGTATAAACAAATATATAGTATATCTGTGATATTAAAATTCCATGGGGGGAGGCAATGATAGGAGACTACAGGGGAAAAATATGTTAAAGGGCTCCTTAGGAGGCAGCAATGAACAAATGGTTGAGAAACACTGGTCCACACATAATTTGATTTTTAATGACAGTTGTGTTTAACAACCATCTCACAAAATTCCTGGATATTTAACAGTCAGCTCTTGCAAGCCTGTATGAGCTGCCTCCAACCCCCAGGCCTGCCCCACTTGGGGTGAGGGGGCTGAGAACAAGGTAGAAGGGGAGAGAAAACCCCCAGCCCCCTGCAACCGACGCAGTTCATCAGGCTGGTAGGAGAGATGACGGCAAGTGGGGTTGAGGTGGGCAAAGAGAGTCTTCCAGGCCCCCAGCAAATCCATGGGGGCTGCCCGCCCTCTCTGCCAGCCACTGGGTCCCTGCCCAGGACCTTGGGCCCTGGCCCACATCACCCCAGCTCTCCCCGTCCTCCAATACCCCCGGCGTGGCCAGCGGGGCAGATGGGTGGCGGCAGCCCCGCAGCCCAACAGGGCACGACAGGGATGTGTGCGCACACCCTCACCCGCTCTCCGGAAAGGAGGCTCGGGGGATCCAGATCATCTTTGTTCGGAGCCTCTGGTCTGGTGCTCCCGCTGAAAGGCCTACCTCCGGCGTGGGGCTCGGGAAGGGAGGGGCTCGTTTCCCATTGGGAACCAGAGGGGCCCATTCGGGGATGTTCCCCCTAATCAGATGTTCCCAGGGAAAGTAATGAGGATGACAAAGCCTGCAATGCTTGATTAAGTTGGGTCCATGGAAATGTGAATGGCTACGGCCCCCGTTCAGTGCTCGCCGGGGCGGGGGAGGGGGCTTGGGGACAGGCCAGGCATGCAGGTCCCAACAGACACAAGCATGGGGCCCCCACTTGGGCCTTCAGCTGCTGCATGAAGGCGGGGGGGGGGGGGGGGGGCCAGGGCGGGGGAGGTGGGAGCCCTTGTCCTGGGAGCATCGCTTTCGTGGTTGCCCTAATTGCTTCAGGGGAACCGGTCCAGAGTCCGCCAAAGGCACTTCGTTTTCCATAAACAGGGCGGAGGAGAGGCACGAGACCAATGGAGAGGCGCTTCCCTCTCTTCCTCTGCCCTGTCTGTCCCCCTTTTGACCCATTAGGAGGCTGGGTCTCACCTGCTGATCCCAAAGGCTCTCCAGACCACACAAAACCACCGTGTGGCTCCCCATGCTCCAAAGGCCCAGCGCCTCCCAAAGGGCCAGGCTGAGAAGCCGCCCCGACAGCGGTCCCCTCTCAGGCCTTGCCTTTCCCTCCCCTGCCCCAGTCACCGCCTTCCCACGCAGGCAAGAGCGGGAGTCCACTGGTGTGCTGAGTGCTCCAAGACTCCGGTCAAAGCTCCAGTGGGGTGGGGGTGACCATTTGTGCCCCATGTCCCCCAAGGCTTCTTTCTACAATGGTCATGTATGTGGGGTGCTCGGTTCCTTACTCTCCAAAGACTCGCTGGGGACTTACCCCACCCCTGTCCCAAAGCACTGTCCCTGCTGGTCTCTCTCTAGACCAGCTTCCAGCCTTGAGCTCTTTCAGGCCTCCCTCAGGAGTTCCCTGAGCCCAGCCCGTTCCTTGGGGCCGTGATGCCAGCCTCCAGCGTGATGCGGGAGGGACTGGCCACAGGGCTCCAAGCTGGAGTGCCGGGTGTCCCTACGAGGGGTGGGGGTGGGGGCTACGCGCCTGAGGCCTGGCAGAGGTCGGGAGCAGGACTGGCAGTCTGCACCCTCACCAGGGCCACCCCCCTCAGAGCCTCTGTGCACGCCACTCCCTCCGCCTGGACCGCTCCTCCTTCATTTCTTCGTTAGATTAGCTTGCAGTCATCCTCTCCGTCCCAGCCCATCATCACTTCCTCCAGGAAGCAGTCTCTCTCATTTCTTTTTTCTCTTTAAGAGACAGACTCTTGCTCTGTCTCAATCCTCCCCCCTCAGCCTGCCAAGTAGCTGGGATTACAGGCACAGCCACCGCAAGTGCCTGGTGGGCTCTCTCATTTCTACATTGACAGCAAATCCCTGTGATGACAATTTTCATAGGAAGAACCTGTTTATTGGAGCTCACTTTTCTGGGGTGTAAAAATGTGAATGTCTGTCTTCCCGAGAGCCCCTAGAATGCCTGGTTTCACTTACTGTTACAGCCAGTCTAAAGACGTATCGAATGAATGAACTAAATGACTTACCGCCTCTGCGAGGCTCAACCCCCACTCGCACTTGGCATTCTCCACCCTGCGCCGCAGTCCCCTGCTCGCTGGTCTGTCTTTCTAGGACTTGGCCATGAAGGAGACTTGCTGGGGGATGAGGGTAGTGGAGCCACTCTGCCTGGGTTCACACTCAGCCTCTGCTGACTACCAGCTCAATAATCAGCTCAGGCAAGTTAGCAAATACCTCTGTGCTTCAGGTTCCCCATCTGTCAAATGAAGGTAACAGTAAGTGAGTTCGTGCACATGATGTGCTTAGAGCAGGGTCAGGCACGTGTGAATGCGTCTTCTGCTATTCTCTCTGTATCTCTGGCACCCACGCCCCAGGGATGTGGCCCGATAGGTGCTCAATGAAGGTTTATTGACTGGGGCAGCAGTGCCTGGGCTTGGTCCTGGCCAGAAGAGAGCCGAGAGACAGGCGAGCGTGAGCCTGCAGGTGCGGATGGGCGGTTCCCGAGGGCAGGGACTTGAACAGCCAGAACCCCAACTGCCCGGACGTCCCCTACCCCAGAAATGCCCTTTCCATCTGACAGCAGCGGTTCACTCAAGGAGTAGCAGTTGATTTGTGTTTTTTCCAATATTCATAGGACCGGCCGTGCAGTTTCCCCTCAGAGATACCGGCACCACGCTGGCAACCCCTCCGCAAGGCCCGGCTCTCAGCTGTGCAGGGCCATCCTGTCAGCGTCTGAGTTTTAACAACTCTGAACTTTTTTTCCCTTTGTTCCTCAAGCCCTGGGGATCCCTAGAGGCTTCCTGGGGTCGTGGCTTCCATGATACTTCAGCGTTATTCTCTTTTTGCCTTTTCAAGCCTTCAGTACTTAATTAATAGTTCTGCATACTAGAGTCTCTGTTAGAATAGCTGGTGTGGTTTCTGTCTCCTGGCTGGACCCTGACCGGGGCTCTCCCTGGATCCTGCGCCCCGAGGCTCAGAGTGCCGCAGGCAGAAGCGGGAGCCCCCACACCCCTGACTTGCCTCAACGCCGAGAGAACAACTGCTTCCGCTCCTTTTTCAGGAATCCCGTGCACTAGAGATGGATGTGTCGCTCACGGGGATATCTAATCAGCCCTGGAAAAACTGGGCCAACAGTTAAACCACGCAAACAAAACAGCCAGAGCTCTACGCAGAGCTGCCTGCTGGGCAAATGCCAAGACAAATGGCTGTGGTCTCTGAGCCTCACCAGGGACGCAGGCTTCCTGGGCCCTTGTGGAGGCCTCTCAAAAGGAGGGGCCGGACCCCCAGAGACTCTCCTTCCTGGACTCCAAGTCTTCCCTCATTCCCTCCAGCACTGAGGAACAGCCAGATGGAACAGGCTGCCCTGTTCTGCTGCTCTAGAACATTCCGGTCAAATGCAGAGCCTTCCAGGGCTTGCTGCCCTCGGTGCACGTCCAAGGCAGTGAAGTGCACGTTAGCTTATCTGGGGAGCTTCTAGAAACACTGGCGCCTGGGCCCACCCCAGAGAGTCTGGTCCTGGCCCGGCCCGGCGCGCCCGGGGGTTTCCGCTGTGCAGTCAAGATGGACGTCCACCAAATGCAAACGTACTTGGACGGCAGCTCTCAGGTTTGAGAGTGCATTAGGACCTCTGGAGGGTGATAAAGCACGGGCTGCTGGGCCGCATCCCACGTTCCTTGTTCGGTGGGTCTGGGCGAGGCCTGAGAATGTGCGTTTCTCCCACGTTCCCAGCGACGGCTCCTGGCCTGGGCCACAGCTGGAGAGCTTGTGGGCCTGGCGCTGGACACCCGGCTCTGCCTGAGGCAGCTGTCTCCCCGAGAGGGTTTTGTGAGGCCTGAAAGACACAACTTGGAAAAAGAGCCTGGCACGTCATAATGTTCCACAAGCATTGTTTTCACCACAATGCGATGATTATTTTAGTGGCAGGCGAGGCTGCAGACGTCTTGAGTTATAGCACGTGACTTTGGCCCATGATTTTAATCAGAGCCTCAGCTTCCTCCTCTGTAAATGGGGACAGCGATACCCTGGCTCAGCCCACCGCACAGGCTCGAAGGAGTTGCCTGGTGTGAGAGTGTTTGCAAAACCGAGCAGCTCAGTAAGGGGCTTTCTTAGGAAGGGGTGAGGCAGGTGCAGCCCCATCCTGGCGCAACTGTGCTGTCTCCGGACGTCCGAATGGCAGCGCCACATGCTTGAGAGGGGGGGTTCTGAGGCCTCTGGAACGCCAACCTGGCACGCCTGCCTCGAGGCAGGGCCCGGCTGGCTCTCCAAACACCTGCGGGCAAGAGATGGGGGCACGGCCACACTCCCGGCCGTCCTCCGCCCAGCAGCGTATCTGCCGGGAAGGGACTGTGGCAGAAGGGGCCAAGGCTGTGCGATCAGATTCCCTGGCCGGCCCGGCCCTCGCTGCACAGCTCCCGTCCACGCCGCCCTCCGCAACCGCCCCCTCCCACCTGCGCCCGCACTCCACCCTCGGCCCCAGGGAGGGAGGGGCGGACGCTGCGCACCCAGCCGGGCCCAGAGGGCGGGGAGGGCACACTGCTCTGCTGGGCCGAGCGTCCGCGCTCCGTGTGCTTTCGGTGCACCTCGCAGGCACACGCTGCACGTCTGCTAGCGCACGGCTAACAGGCTGGTTAATATTAATGCGCCTTGTATTTTAAAAAGGACATGTTTGAGAGGAATGCCCTCACAGGCCTGAGTTGGAAAGCGCTGGGAACCCCTGGCCGTGAGGACACGAGACTGGGTGGCCCCCACACTGCTCCTGGGGCAGTGGGGACAACTGGCTTTGACTTAACTCAGAGGCGGTTTGGCAGATCAGGTCAAAGGCCTGAAAATGGGCATGTTTTGACCCAGGGGTTCCGGTCTAGGAATCGTCCTAAGGAAATATCACAAAATGATCAGGCTGGTTTGAGTGCTGGCTCCAGTGGTGAGTGACTTTGGGTAAAATACAGCTTCATCCCTAAAATGGGACGATAGCAGCCCACGGAGGAGGAAGGAGTGAGGCAGTGCCGCCGTGGGGCGCCTGGCACACAGGGGTGCTCACTGATGCAAGCGTCTTGTTCTGGGTTCCCCAGACTCAGGCCCCTGGGCAAGGACTGGGACGGGGAGCGCGGGAAGCATGGGCGGTGGGTGACCCAGGGAAGTGAGAACAGGAGGAAGGAGGCCCCCATGGGGTGCATTTCGCCACCGGGAGCCAGCCACCTGCGTGGGAAATGCCTAGAGGTGGAGTCAGAATCCGAGTGGTCCCTTGTCTCTATTCTTTTAAGTCTTGTTTTTAAAATGTCCAGGATTGCCTGTCTCCGGAGTTCTTTCATGTGAGAGAAAAATCAACCTTTCTCTGGTTTAAGCCACTTGTTTTGCTTTTCTGTGACATGTGGCTGAAGTTAATCCTTGCCTGATGTTGGAGGCCAGTGACTGTCCCACTAGGAGGTCGTCCAAGGGGCCCACCTTGGAGACCCAATGTCACAGTCAGAGGCTCTGGTGCCAACATCACACCAAGGAAACGATCTCACCAATAGACCCTACTCATGCTCTTGGGGCTTAATTATGCAATGAAAAATGTCTTCCTAGGTAGGGATTCATCCCTTTGCCCAAACCCCTAGGTCTCTGTCACCTCCTTGCTGTCCTCTAGCTGCTCAGAGGCTACGGCACCTCCCCAAGCAGCCCCTGCCCTCGACCCTTCCACGCTCCCCTTCAAAACTTGTCTGCGCCACGTGCCTTTCTGTTTAGTCTCTGCTCTGTCAGGCAACAGCTAGCACATCTGACAAGTGCATTGGTGTTACTGGGTTAATGTGTCACCCTCCCAAGTAACAGATGTGCATTTTTGACAGGGGCCTTCTGGAAAAAAGGCCTTATGCCCAGAGCTCAATGACGTAAAAATGCCCAGAAAAACAAGAGGCCGCCCTGGTGCTGGTCTCACTTCCTCTGTTCCACTCCCATTTCCTCCTTCGTCCCATCCCCTCCCTTGGCACAGCTGGCTGTGGCCGCGGCTCCCAACTCAGCAAATGCCAGGTCCCCACCCTCCTCCGCCATCCTGCCTGCCCTGCCATACTGAAAGCGAAAGGAGGAGTTGGAACAGAAGGAAAAAATAATAAAACCACTGAAAGAGAAGAAACAGCTGGCAGAATATTGGAAAAATTCCCAGGCGGGAATTCCCAGCCCTCTAGGGCTATGCCAGGCTGAGGAAGTTCTTAAAGGACAACTTTGAAATTCGTTCTTGACGTTGTTCCCAGCTCCTGGGAGCACCTGGCCCCTCATCCCTGCCCTGCCCCACAGGGAGTCTGTGCACAGGGCCGCAGGGGGATCGTGAGGGTCAGAGCAGAGAGAGGGTGGGAGCGAGGGCAGGGCCACAGGGAGCACGGGGAGCAGGGTCGCTGGTGGGGGTCACGTGGTGCTTGAGGGCCCAGGCCCTTCTGGGCTTCCCTGAGGCAGTGCCCAGGGAGAAGGAGGCCTGGCAGAGCCAATGGCGCATGTGCAGCTGTGGGAGCAGCTGGACTAGCAGCAACCGGGTGGCGGCAGCCAAAATGTCAAGTTGGCTGCACTCACCTAAGCCTGAGCGCGAGCCTGCCTCCGCCGGGAAGCGCGGATGAAAGCTCGCCAAGGCTGGAACAGGCATCTGGCTTGTGTCTCTGGGAGATTGGAGCAGGCACAGCCGAGGCGGCAGGCAGGGAGACAAGAGCCTGGCGCCCCCTGCGTAAAGCCCTGGCTCCGGATGTGCGAGGGGCCTGCAGGCTGGTCACCAGCGCAGGCTGCTGTCGGAATGTCTCAGGAAGAAATACAAAGGGTCCTGCAATGCAGAGCAGGGGAGAGGGGCGGAGCAGGGGTGGAGGGGGGATGGGAGTGGGGCTGGGGCTTACCTGAACCCCGAATTTGGAGAGAAGGCCTGAGGTGGACATTGTGCAAAGCTTCATCACATCATCTGGCCAAGCCTGGGAGCCCCCAGAAAGGCCCCTCCCTCCTCGTGAGCTGCACTTAAGGACAATAAAAGGGCGGTCCACAGGGAACCTGGCAATCAGTCCTCTTTGGGGATGGAACGATTTCTGCCCAGTTCACTAATTCCAGGTAAGCTGTGGCCTGAGGGGCGTTCCAAGCCTAGGTACTGATTCTTCTGTCTTCACTCTCCCCTTCTCCAGGGAGGCCCCATGGCTCTCCAGCCACCTGTCCCTCCATCAATTCCACACACCACCCCAGGTTAGTCTCCTGAAACCCCTGGCTCCCCTCTCCCCTGTGCAGCGTTCGCCCTCTGCAGACCCGCCCTGGCGCCTGGCCAGCAGGGCTTTGGGCCACTTTCTTAGCAAGGGTCGTGAAGTAGGGAAGTGTCCCGTTAGATCATGCGCTCTGGGTTTGAATTCTGCCCCTACCATCGGAGCCTTCACTGCGTCTGTGAAATGGAGATGATAAAGACACTTTCATGTGGGTGTTTTGAGGATTAAATGAGTAAATATATGTATACATTTAAAATAGTGCTCTGTAATCCTAGCACTCTGGGAGGCCGAGGCGGGCAGATTGCTCAAGGTCAGGAGTTTGAAACCAGCCTGAGCAAGAGTGAGACCCCGTCTCTACTATAAAGAGAAAGAAAAAAATTGGCCAACTAATATATATAGAAAAAATTAGCCGGGCATGGTGGCGCATGCCTGTAGTCCCAGCTACTCAGGAGGCTGAGGCAGGAGGATCGCTTGAGCCCAGGAGTTTGAGGTTGCTGTGAGCGAGGCTGACGCCACGGCACTCACTCTAGCCTGGGCAACAAAGCGAGACTCCGGCTCAAAAAATAAATAAATAAAATAGTGCTTGGCATGTCATAAGCTCTCAATAAATGTTAGCTCTTATTTATATTGTTGTTGTTATTCACTAAAATGTCCATAGAGAAGGGTTCATTCACCAACTCTCTCCCCGCGACTAAAATAGTGTCTAGCACGTAGTTGATGCTCAATTAATATGTGTTGAAATGTTCTATTCTATAAACCCTCTGTCCAACCAAACTCTTTCCCCTAACACTCTACACAAGGCCACCTCTATGCCTTTGCTCATGCTCCTCCCACCTCTCAAAGGACCCTTACCCCATCTCACATAAACTTCCAGCTCCAGCCTCCCCTCCCCTCAGAAGCCCTGCCTGGGCTCAGAACCTGCACAAAACAAGCGCTCAGTAAAGGCTCAGTGGTTTGTGGCTGGGTATTTTTATGCTTTGGCTCCAAAACAGTTTCTTCCCTTACTTGGCACTAAATGCTCACCACCTCTGGGGGTGGCCCCCGAAAAGCAGAGCACCCTGGCTACTATACATGTCCTTTATCGTGTGGCTTTGACATTCAGAAAGGGCTTCCCAGGTGAAACCATCTGAATAACTAGACACAACTAGACATGTGGTCTCCAAGCCACATTTTCTGGGCTTCCTAACTGGTGAGTTGAGAGACATGGCATCTGTTTGCCCAAGAAACATGAGCCAGTCAGCTCCACATCCACAGGCCGCTTTCCACCCCGGACGAGGCAATAGCTGCCTAAAACTTGGCTGTTTATGCACTAAAACAAGAAATTCCATGGTGACCAGTTGACTCAAGCCAGCTCCCAAAGTGAGGCGGTAGTTTCAAAGTAATCCCCAATGACAGCAAAACCTCTCCACCCAGTCCTAAAAAAAGAAAGAAAGAAAGAAAAATAGAAAACAGGAGTGAAATTTGAGCTGGAGTATGCAGGAGCCAATACTCTAGGCCTCCTGGGAGAAGCTGGGGTTGGACCTCAAAGGTCACCATCCTGACAGCCCCTCCAGGCAGCCTTGCCCTCTGCAAACACCCCCACCCTGGGATGGGCACTCAGCACTTCCTGAGAAAGCCCGTTCCGCCTTTAGGAAGGTCCTCCCTGGAAAGCCAGGTGTGGGCAGAGGACAAGAGACTGACTTCCCGAGTGGCAGCTGGGGGCCAGGCCTCCTTGCTTAGCGTGTTTGCGCCACACCCACCATACAGCACTGCTCACATGCTAGGCCTTCTTCCAAGATGGTAGGCTCGATTACTTCTGCCATTTTACAGATGGGGAAGCTGAGGCTCAGAAACTCTCCCGCCTGTACCACTTGAAAATGGCTGGGCTGGATGGAAGCTGGCTCTGCTGGGCCCAGGGTCTAGAGCTGAGTGGGATTTCATGTGGGCCCTTCCCTGCCCGTTAGAGGCCCTCAAGTGTCGGAATGCACCCCCTCCTGTGCAGTACCTCTGCCGCGCTGCGCCTTCCAGTGGCTGTGTGCGTGAACTTTGCGCTCTGTCCTCTCCACCCAGAAGGGCTTGCTGATAAGGAGGACATTGCCCAGGTTTACAGTTTCCTCCCAGCCTCTCTGGCGACAGCCTGAGCCTGCTGCATCCCCCTCCCCCACCCAGTCGCTCACGCACAGCCACACTCACGCTCATTCACTCGCAGCGTCACTCTGCAGTCGCACACATGTGTACTCATACATTCACACATGCCTGCGCATGAGCACACACGCGCCCTTTCATCCCTGGTGTAAACGAGTGAGGACCAACAGGCCCAGAGACTTACCTTCTAGAAAATCACGCCTGTCTTCCCTTGCCATTCTTCGCAAGTCACTGAGTTACTAAGCTTCCGTCTCATCCCGCGTTTCATGAACGGGATGCTCTTGAAGGACCCGCCCTCCCACCCCCTTGCTCCCGCCCGCGGGCAAACCTGGACAGTCTCAGGGCTGGAATGGAGAGCCCGTTTTCTTCCTCATGCTGCCACCTTGTGACCTGAGCCCAGAACGGCGGGCTCTGTGCCCAGGGGTTAACCACTTCCCAGAAGGTCCTGGTAGCCAGGTTAGGGGAGGTCTGCATTCAACTGCCCTCCTACAGAGGGGTGAACTGAGTGAGGAGCCCCTCCGCCTCCACCTGAGCCTCTGAGCCACCGGGAGACCCCACTGTGGTTTCGCGGGCAGGCTCTGCCGGCAGAGATGGGGGTGCGCCTGCCGCACCCACACACGGCAGGACCCTCACCACAGTCAGGCCTACAGTCATTACACAGTCTCGGGATTGTTGGCCCACGCCTGCTTTTTCCTGACATCCTAATAGTGGATTTGGCTAAGTCTTGGTGAGGCAGGCGTGACAGCAGGTGACTACAACCTGTGACTCCCAGCACCGCTCTTCTCTTCTTCCCCACAGCCTTGGAGGGTCTGTCTGTGGCCTTTGGCTTGGAGTTTGAGCTTATGGAAGTGGGTGTGACTGACCCTCCCTTTGTCCTCAAACGCCCCCATCCCCAGTCTGCCAGGCCCAGGATGTGTCCCCACCTTTCCTCCTTGAGCCCAGGGCCAACGTTTTTATTTCAGGCAGAGTGATTTCATCCAGTCTCTTGTTTTTACTCGGTTTTTAGTCCCCAGGTGCAGTGGGATGAGTTAGTTCTGTCCCCCAGGTGGTGGCTTGCTGGCATCATTGGTACTGGCTAGTCCCTCTCGTTTATGTGTCGCCCTTCTCCTGCGGGACTTCCACTGTCCTGCCCCAAGGGAAGCCAATCGAGCATATGCTTTTGCGTGTTCCTGTGCAGTGTTTTGTGGGCATGGATTGCCACACAGCATTGTGTGGCATTCTCTTATGTCATTACCGAGTATGTTATTTAATGTGTTTAGAGACATGGTCAAAGAATAAAACTTGTTGAAGTGTGGTAGCCCCTTAAGAGTTCACTGGGACTCCCAGCATCAGTGATCTGAAAGTGACTGCACTTTTTCACTGAGTCGTATTTCCTGGAATGTAAACTCAGGATTGGGGACCACGGACACCGTGACTGGGCATTGGCTGCCCGCAGGCCTGGGCCCTCAGCTCCGCCAGACTTACCCGGACCTATCGCGTCCTTCACCCTCGGACCCCTGGGTCCTCACCCATTAAACAGCAGGGTACGCCAAGGCTCTCCAAGGTCTTGTCTACCTTGAATTGTCTGTGACACTCAGAAAGCTGTTGTCTAGGATTCACCAGCCCTAGAGTTCTTTCATTCACCGCACAGGCTCTTACCAAATACCTGCTCTGAAAGCCAGACTGGCTGGGCTCCAACCCCCGCTCCCCACGTGCTGCTGTAACACTGCGCAAGTTACTTAACCTTTCTGTGCCTGTTTCCTAAAATGGGACAGTAACAGCACCTACTCTCTGAGAGTGTTGTTTAGATTCAATGGATTAATACAGGTGAGCAGCGCCTCACTTGTGCCCAATGAAGGTTATTTTGGATTTTTTCGTTTTTTCATTAGACCCTATAATAGCCCCTTGAAGTAGTGTAATTAGTTCTATTTTATACACGAAGAGACCAAGGCTGAGGGAGCAAAGTAACTTGCCCGGGCTTGCAGAATGGTGTTAATACTGCCAGGAGCCAAAGCTAGGTCTCCAGACTGAGAAAGCCACAGGACCCTGATCCCAATGTGCTGACTGGAAATGTTGTGCAAAACCTTCTCGATGCTGACCTGAATGACGAGAGGTCAGCTAGGGGCTGCTAGAGGCAACGCCTGGCCCAGCGGTCTGCAGCCATTGTCAACATCCTTCTCCCATACTGTGACTTTTGCAGCCACTGGCCATTTCTGAGAAAGCACCTGCTTTCACCAGGGGCTTTATGGGTGTCCATGTTCATCAGGCAGCCTCTGAACCAACATGAATCCTAATGCCAGGCCTATTAGTGGCATATACCACTGGTAGAGGAGACTGCCTTGGGTTCTCGTCCTGGCCGTGGCATTCCCTCACTCTGGGCACTTATTTTCCTTCTCTAAGCTTGGGTCTCCACATCTGTACTACAGGAATAGGAACTTTAGCAGAAGTTCTGTGAGGATTAAGTTTTAAGAGAATATGCTGGCCAGGCGCCTGTAATCCTAGCACTCTGGGAGACTGAGGCAAGCTGATTGCTCGAGGCCAGGAGTTTGGAACCAGCCTGAGCAAGAGCAAGACCCCATCTCTACTATAAATAGAAAGAAATTAATTGGTCAACTAATATATATAGAAACTATTAGCCGGGCATGGTGGCACATGCCTGTAGTCCCAGCTACTCGGGAGGCTGAGGCAGGAGGATCACTTGAGCCCAGGAGTTTGAGGTTGCTGTGAGCTAGGCTGATGCCACGGCACTCACTCTAGCCTGGGCAACAAAGTAAGACTCTGTCTCAAAAAAAAAAAAAAAAAAGATAGTATTCTAATCTTGATCAAATACTAACATTTACCTGATACCTGAAGAACAGAAAACCCGTTATATAGCTTCATGTCACCTATGAACTGCCACCCACTGTGTGCACTTACCACTTTCCTTCCCCTGCAGGGAGATGATCCACTGGACCCCCATACTCACAACAGCCTTATGCTTTCTCTGGAGACTCTGGATCCCAGAATGCTGGTGTGGGAAGAGACGTTGAGGGCCATGTGTGGCAGACCTGTGTCCTGTCAAGGGCTCCTCTGCCCTTGACAGAGCTCGAGGCTCTGTCATTGCTCACTCCAGGGTGCAGCATCATACGATCACCTGGCCCCTTAGCCCAACTGCCCCCCTTCTGTAGAGGGGCACACTGAGTGAAGATCCCCGCCTCCTTCAGCTGACCCTCAGGGCCACCAGATGTGATTGGCACGGGAGGTGGGTGGGTTTGCCACCTGGACCAGCATACCCTATGGGGATCACATCCCAAGTGATTACTGACACTCATTACACAATTAGGGTTTATTGACATTACACAATTAGGGTCTATCTACTTGGCATTCTGTAGAATCTGAATCAACAATTTGCACACAATCTACTTGACCTCACCCACTTCGATGCATAGTTTTTATCATGGTAGTGTACTTTGGTCATTGAAACGTGTATGTTTGTTTCTTTTTTAGAAAACAATAGAATTATTTGCTGGGAACCGTAAGACAGCTGGCTAGACAACAGGAAGGACCAGAAGAAAGCAAAAACAGAGTAAAGAGCACCTTTTAAGGTGAGGGGAAAGCCCAGAATGACAGCGCATACGTGCTGGCAAGGCCTACAGACAGTGCACACTCAGTATTTCTAGGGGAGCAAAACTGAGGGGCCTAAAAACCCCTAGTCAGTTGTTTATTCACAAACTGTCCACTCCCAGGACTTTAGAACAGGCAAGCCACACAGCAGGAGTTTGCCTGCAGTGAGTAATGGTTAACTACCTCAAGGGCAATGCTGCCGTATCAGGGGCTGTTCTGGGGCAGGAACCTGAGACTCACCTGTGCACAGTGCCCCTGAGACCCTCTGTGGTCCTGACACCCAGGACATAGGCTCGGACTCAGAAGCTTTGCAGGCCTGACCTGCCTACTATCTTCATGACCTTGGAGAAGGCGCTTCCTCTTTCTGGAACTCAGTTTCCTCATTTGCAAAGTGGGGCCATGATATCACCTCTAAACACAAATGAAGAAACTTCCCATACCAAGCACACAAAATATAACAGGCTAGAAAAGCCAGAAGCTATTGGGTCACTTTTTTCCTTTTTTGTTTACGTGTGCTCTCTAATTTTCCTACCATGGTCATGGGTTACCTTTGAATTAAAGTGAGTGATTAAAGGGGGTGAGGCGAGCTGATAACGTGAAGGAAAACGCTGGGTGTGGTAACTTTCAGGGCCTGCTTGGTGCCAGGCATGATTGTTGATGCTTCACCTGTTACCTCATCTCTTTGTTCCAACAAGCCTGGAAGAGAAGCAGCGTGCTCCCACCTCACAGCTGGGAATCTGAGGTTCCAGGAGAAGTCCAGCCTTCACTATGATGAAAGCCCATGGTGACCGCCAGGAAGGGGCTGATAAATGTACTGCAGTGTTACCAAGATCAGCACTCCAACTCCTGAGGAGAGCAGAACCTTCTCCCTCTCCTAAAACATTACCACTTAGCCTCTGGGAAAAGCCCTCCCCATCAGGGCAATGCTCCAGGAACCAGCTTCCAAAGAACTTGCTCTGGGTTAAGACAGGGTAAATTTATTATTAAATGGCAGCACTGTGTTCAGCCAGAAAGGCTTCAGTGTATGGACTTACTTTTAAATTGTGTTTCTGCATAAAAGCATTATTTGCACATCATATTCTCCTACTCAACACAACTCATTCTCTAAACAAAAATGCTAATTATACTGTGGTAAGAAACATCTCCTAATAAGGATTCAACATAAATGTTTTTCTTAAAAAAGAAAAATGAGCAAGTTAAATTTCTAAAAGTCCTGCCATTTGTAAGCAGATCATTTCTTTCAAAAAGCAAATGCCAATAAATGGCATTTCATTCTGGGGGTGGGCAGTCCACCTGTTCTCCTATGCCCCCAGCTACCACCTGTTGTCAAAGTGTCTGCAGTTGACAGGGCCAGTCCTAGTAACCGGGCACCCCACCCCACACTGCTGCCCCACCCTGATACTGGAACTGCTCCCAATGGGGCAACACTCTAAGTCTCCCAGAGGAACAGGGCAGACTTGTGCAGCCTGGAAAACTCTCAAAGGAGCCAATGCAAGTCTCACGCTCACAGGTGTCTGTCTGTTGCTCAAGAGTCCCAATCTGGCCATGGTAAGGAAAGCGAGTGATAAAAAAGAGCAGAGGATCAGGGACAACCTTTGGGACTGGCTCAGGCAGAAACCACTGGGTGAATCAGACCTGCATTGATTCCTGGAGCCGAATACTGTTTGCCATCTGTCTGAGGCTTTACCTGCCAGGGAGATGGGCAAGTGGCCAGGGACTTCTCAAGGTGAGAGGTTGAACACCCAGGCTACCAAGCACACTGCAGTACCAGATGTCGTGCCTGGTCACTCAGAAAGAGCACTAAAGTCAGGAGGCTGAATGCCTGGAGATGGCCACAGCTGGGCTTCATGATTCTGAGCCACTCACTCCACCTCCCTGGCCTCAGGCTCTTCATCTGTAGCGTGAAGGCAGCGTAAGGGATTCTCATTCCGTGGCTGCGGAGGTCTCATAGACACTTAGATTGAGTTAAAAATATATACATGTCTAATAATTTTTTAAAGTTTTCTTTTTCCTATATAAAACCTATTCAACCAAATGCATGTTAACACGCTGAAGTGATGTTATTCTATGTTGTTTGTGCTTCTAGGTTGTTTGGGGTGGACCTTCCTACGCTGTCACCTCTGGAATTGCAAAATAAGGTGTTAAAAAATGTTACTATTTGCATTTACTTCTCCACATAGCCAACACACAAAAATAAATTGGGTTCCGGGGTGGATCTAAGACTGCATTCATCAAACAAACATTTTCCTGTCTTTGTAAGCCAATATTATCGGTTAGAACTTATACTTTTTACAACTATACCATTTTAAACTATTTTATATATTCTATATATTTATTGTGTAAGATTTCATTCCCAAAAGTTTGGCTAGATTTAAAGTTTGAAAATCACCATCTCTGATGATCTCTAAGGTCTCCTGTAGCTTTGACGTTCTACTAATCTACCATTGCAAGCTCTGAACAAATCCATAGGGTTTTAAAACTTGTCCACATGGAACCTTTTAGTTCCCTGCCTTTGTGCCTTTATGCACATGGCTTTTTCTGTATACAGCCAACTTTCTATCCAAATCTCATTCTTCAGCACTTAGCTGAAGAGAAAACCCTTCCACACAAAACACTTAACATGGGTCTTGGACCTAAGCTTTGATTCCTAAATGGGATAACAGAACCTTCCTCAAGTGGTGAGGTTTAAAGGAGTTGCTAGATTTTTCTGTGTATATATGTATAATGCTTAGCAAAGTGGGAGAACATAAGAGCTCAAGGAATGGTAATCATCACTATTGAATAACAAAGACATTAACAAATGTGTCATTACTGTCATGGTGGAAAAGCCTTTGGAGTCAATGCAGATTCGACTCTATTGAAGAGATGTGAATTTGGCACAGTGACTCTCACTGGGGTAGTACTGCCTCCTAGCGGGTGGTTGGGCAACTTTTTTTTTAATGACTGTCACACTGACCAGGAAGCATAACTGGCTTTAGGGGAAGAGGACAGAGATTAAATGTCTGGGACATAAAAAAATTGCTCATTGCAATTTTGATATAAAATACAAAGAGTGCTTTAAGTTTTTCCAAAGTCAGGTAACTCAGGATAAGGCCATCATGGAGAAAAAGTGTAAAAGGAATAAAAACATTGTCTAGAAAAAACTGAATAATCACACTGTGCATTCTGACTACTCAACTTTTCCCTAATCCAGTGATTCCCTTTTTAATGGAGTATTTATTAAGTGCCAGGAACTGTTCTGTGCACATTTCTTATACAGAAATACCTCAAAGACATCACAGGTTCTGTTCCAGACCACTGCAATAAAGCAAGTCAAGTTTGTTTCCAGTACATGTAAAAGTCACATTCACATCATTCTGTAAGTGTAGAAAGCCATTATCTATTTTAAAAAATGTGTATACCTTAATTTAAAAATACTTCATGGCTGACCGGGCACGGTGGCTCATGCCTGTCATCCTAGCACTCTGAGAGGCTGAGGCGGGAGGATCGCTCGAGGTCAGGAGTTCCAAACCAGCCCGAGCAAGAACGAGACCCCGTCTCTACTAAAATAGAAAGAAATTAATTGGTCAACTAAAAACATATAGAAAAAATCAGCCGGGCATGGTGGCGCATGCCTGTAGTCCCAGCTACTCGGGAGGCTGAGGCAGGAGGATTGCTTGAGCCCAGGAGTGTGAGGTTGCTGTGAGCTAGGCTGACGCCACGGCACTCTAGCCGGGGCAACAAGAGTGAGACTCTGTCTCCAAAAAAATAAAAAATAAATAAAAATAAAAACATACTTCATTGCTAAAAAATGCTAAGGATCAGCTGAGCCTTTAGCGAGCTGTAATCTTTTTGCTGGTGAAGGGTCTTGCCTTGATGTTGATGGCAACTGACTGATCAGGGTGGTGGTTACTGAAGGTTGGGAATTTCTTAAAATAAGTTTGCTGTATCGATTGACTCTTCTTTCCGTGAAAGATTTCTCTGCACCGCACACTGCTGCTTACCCACAGTATAATTTCTTTCAAAGTTAGAGCCAATCCTCTTTAACCCTCCTATTGCTTTATCAACTAAGTTTATGGAGTATTCTAAATCTTTTGTCACCGGGCAGTGGCTCACACCTGTAATCCCGGCACTTTTGGAGGTCAAGGTGGGAAGATTGCTTGAGGCCAGAATTTGAGACCAGCCTAGCCTGGACAGCATAGCAAAACCCTGTCCCTACAAAAAAATTTTAAAATTAGCCAAGAATGATGGTTTGAGCCCTAGCTGCTTGAGAGGCTGAGGTAGGAGAACTGCTGGAGCCCGGGAATTAGAGGTTGCAGTGAGCTATGATCATGTCACTGCACTCCAGCCTGGATGACAGGGTGAGACACTGTCTCTAAAAAAAATAACTACATAAGAACTTCTTCCAAACTCCTGATGTTATTTTGGCCTCCTCTTACTTTTGACTCCCAATTCAAAATCTTGAGTGTTCCTAGTGGCATCCAGAATGGTAAATCCTTTCCAGAAGGTATTCAATTTACTTTGCTTTGCCCAGATCCATCAGATGAATCACTATCAATGGCAGCTATAGACTTATGAAATTTATTTATTTTGCCCGCAGCTCATTCAGCACAAGAAATGAAATTTCTTTTTTTTTTTTTTTTTTTTGAGACAGAGTCTCACTTTGTTACCCAGGCTAGAGTGGAAATTTATTTCTTAATAAGACTTTAAAGTTGAAATTACTCCTTGATCCATAGGCTGCAGAATGTTGTGTTGGCAGGTATGAAAACACTCATCTCCTTGTATATAATCATCAGAGCTGTTAGGTGACCATGTGCATTGGCAATGAGCAGTAATATTTTGAATCTTTTTTTCCTGAGCAGTAAGTCTCAAAAGTGGGCTTAAAATATTCAGTAAACCATGCTGTAAACAGATGTGCGATCACCCAGGCTTTGCTGTTTCATTTATAGAGCACAGGCAGAGTAGGTTTAACATAATTCTTATGTTAAACCCTGGGATTTTCAGAATGGTAAATGAGCACTGGCTACAACCTAAAGTCACCAGCAACAATAACCCCTAACAAGAGAGTCAGGCTGTCATTTGAAGCCAGGCATGGACTTCTCAACCTCTCTAGCTATTTAAGTCCTGGATGGCTTCTTCTCCCAATAGAAGGCTACATCTGCATTAAAAATCTGTCATTTGGGCCGGGCGCGGTGGCTCACGCCTGTAATCCTAGCACTCTGGGAGGCCGAGGCGGGCGGATTGCTCAAGGTCAGGAGTTCAAAACCAGCCTGAGCGAGACCCCATCTCTACTATAAAAAAAATAGAAAGAAATTAATTGGCCAACTAATATATATATAAAAAAAAAAAATTAGCCGGGCATGGTGGCGCATGCCTGTAGTCCCAGCTACTCGGGAGGCTGAGGCAGCAGGATTGCTCGAGCTCAGGAGTTTGAGGTTGCTGTGAGCTAGGCTGACGCCACGGCACTCACTCTAGCCTGGGCAACAAAGCGAGACTCTGTCTCAA
>VSMD01095276.1:0-13880 GCA_008750895.1 Mirza zaza
ACTTTGTTGCCCAGGCTAGAGTGAGTGCCATGGTGTCAGCCTAGCTCACAGCAACCTCAAACTCCTGGGCTCAAGCAATCCTACTGCCTCAGCCTCCCGAGTAGCTGGGACTACAGGCATGCGCCACCATGCCTGGCTAATTTTTTCTATATATATTAGTTGGCCAATTAAGTTCTTTCTATTTATAGTAGAGACGGGGTCTTGCTCTTGCTCAGGCTGGTTTCGAACTCCTGACCTTGAGCAATCCGCCCGCCTCGGCCTCCCAGAGAGCTAGGATTACAGGCGTGAGCCACTGCGCCTGGCCTGCTCTGTCTTTTGGAATTCCAACTCTTTGGTCTAGAGTTGGTTTTCTCTGTGCTCTTCCTGCAGCCCCTTGTAACTTTCCTCCTGAATCCCAAAGGCCACGAAGAGGACCCCATGGCTGCTCAGGTCATTCAGTGATAACAGGTGCACGAAGGAATCCCGCAGGCACCAGGATAGGAAGGCCTTTGCTTTGGGAGCTAACAGGAGCCATTGAAGATTCAGGCGCAGGGCAGTGAAGTGATCCTAAGCTTCTTAAAAGATTAGTAAATATTATGGCGTGGAAATGATAACACTTTTTAAAAATCTGTATCTTAGATGATTTGGGGTGCAGTGTAATGGCAAACTGGAGGGGAAACCCAGGAGGCAGGAGAGGGCTGGAGGTTTTCATGTGAGCAGGTAAGCTGGGTGGCGAGAGGGGGGAGGCCCAGGAGCCCCTCAGGAGGGGCTAGGACCGGTGCTCAGGGACAGGGAGCAGCACAACTGTTTGGGCAACATATCCCACTGAGGGCCATGCCCAGTTTCTGCTGCTTCTCTTTCACACCCAGCTGCCACCCTGCACTCCTCTCTGCCCGGGGGCTCCCTGTGCCACTATGTTAGCAAGCTGGCCTGCTTAGGTTTGGCCAGAGGGGACCCTGGGAGGAGAAGGGAAGAAGGGAGGAAGGCACGGTTAGGGCATTTGTTCCCTGACATCCTGCCAGCAAGGTCACCTTGGGTTTTGTCACGGACAGGGACACACCTCAGGACTGAGTGGCCACAGCCCTGGGAGCTGGGCACCGCACTGCTCCTGTGGTTTCCTCCCGCTCTGCCCACGGCTTTGCCAAGCCCTCCTCAAACTCTTCCCCGTGCCGGGCCCAGGACTACGACATCCAGGCAGCCGTGGATGATGATGGATGGTACTGTTCCTGGGACAGGAATGGGCTGGAAGGGGAAGGTCTTCTATTTAAGAAGATAGAAAAACATGTGGTTTAGGTGCACTGTTCATTAAAAGGATGCAAAATATTCATAAAACATTTTGAGGTGGAAGGCTCGATTTCAGTTATGCGAAGACTTACTTCTGTGGAAAGGTTGACACCCTGACACTGTGAGATAATGAGGGGTTTTGATATAATATTCCCAATTTCAGTAAGAAATAGCAAATAAAGCCTCCCTACCCCCGAGATCCCGGAGATGAGAACTGAGGGCCTCGATGGGAGCTCAGGGCAGCGCCCACTTCCCTGGACGTCTGGCCGAGGCTTCCCAGCAAGGCTCACAGCTGCCCCCAAGGGAATGAACCTCCTCCAGCTCCTGCCTAGGCCAAGGAGCCTCTGAGCTGTGTCCGGAGCCAAGTCTGCCCGTTATTTCGGACGTTAAGCCGCTCCGTGAGCACTGGAGGCTGCGGTCAGGACGCTGCACACACGACCCGTGAAACTGAGCCTCCCCCAGGTCCTCCAGCTCAGCCGCCCAGAAAGCAGCACCATCTCACGTTGGGAAGCGCGGTGACGTGTGCGGTCTTTCACGTGACAGAATAATCCGCAAAATCAACTGAGTAGACCCAGGAGTCTTGGACCTGAAGCTTATTCGATTTTGGCAACCTTTATGAAAAAATGTACACGTCATATATAAAAAAAAAAGTATGTATAATGACGAGTATAAAATCAGGCACAAAAAATCGATATTTTAAAAGGAGCAATTGCAAAGTTTGAAAAGCTGGCCAACGCCACAGTGATATTTGTCAGCTCGGTGCCTGCCACACGTTTGTGGCACTTCCCTACATGTCTGTGTTGGCTGGTCTCTGGAGGTCTCTCCTACACGCAGCGCTGCGGTGCTGTCTAGGAAGAGAAGGTCTTCTCTGCTGGAAGCCTGAAACGTCCTTCCTGTTAGTGTTTCGGGAAAGCTTTGGCCTTGGCGTCATCACCACAGTGTGCTGACACAGAATGGCACCCAGGGCCCCGAGCGTCCCACAGAATTGTGGGGACCATCGTGGGGACCATCATGGGGCCCATCGTGGGGCAGTGACGGCCATTCTGTGGCTGGCACAGCCCCCTAGAGGCCACCCTTTCTCAGTTTCTCAGGCAGTGACCAACCACCTGGGAGGCTGCCTCGTGCCCTCAGGACACTGCAGGGGCCTGTGAGCAACTTGGTCGAGCTGAAAGGCCTGTGCCTCACCTGTGACTCGTGGCTCCCGACACTGGCCCCGGCCTTTGCCTAGTCGAGGCTACAGGGTTCTAAGCGCTGATGACTCTTGTGAAATATAGGAAGATGAAATGGAGACTCTTCTTTAAGATCCTCTAAGGCTGAGCAAATACACGCTCCATCCACTGTGTTCTGGCCCGACGGCCACTCTGCTCCTACGTGACTAACCACGGAGAAGAAGGACCCTGGGCTGTGCTTCTCAAATGGTTTCAGTTGTAGAATAATTATCTCTGGGCCGGGCACAGTGGCTCAAGCCTGTAATCCTAGCACTCTGGGAGGCCGGGGCAGGAGGATCGCTCAAGGTCAGGAGTTCGAGACCAGCCTGAGCAAGATTGAAACTCCGTTTCTACTAAAAATAGAAAGAAATTAATTGGCCAACTAAAAATATATAGAAAAAATTAGCTGGGCATGGGGGTGCATGCCTGTAGTCCCAGCTACTCGGGAGGCTGAGGCAGGAGGATCGCTTGAGCTCAGAAGTTTGAGGTTGCTGTGGGCTAAGCTGATGCCACGGCACTCTAGCCCGGGCAACAGAAGTGAGACTCTGTCTCAAAAAAAAAAAAAAAAAAAAAAGAATTATCTCTGCGGAAGACCCCAGGTCTGGCAGCACCAAAACCACCGAAACCATCCTCGAAACCAGGTTTGTGTTGCTTGGTAAAGCATCGTCTGACGGGAGTGAGGCAGCACATGTTCCCTCGTCAGGAAGCTGTTTCAGTTATCAGTTTCCCCAGGGTCAGGGTAAACCACCTAAACTCCCGGCAAATGGCAGTCTGGGAATCGCAAGGTTTGAAATGCCAGCAACTCACAGTCCTGTCTTCCTTCCCCCCCACAAAAACTAGGGCTCTACGGGAACTCAGTTTTGCCTCTGAATTCTGTGACCTGGAACACAGAGACGGCAAGCAAACAAGAGAAAAAAACTCCAGCCTCTTCAATCCGGCTCAGGGTCACCCCTGGGTGTCCCTCAAACACCGGTGTTTTCCAAGCCCGGAGACAGACCCAGCACGGTCGCCCGTGGGCGACTTCCCCTAAACATAATTCTGCAGCTACTTCCATCCTCCTCTTAATGTCTTCCAGATCTCATGGGGTGAATAAAAGGGCAGTTAAACTGCTCCTCTAGTCAAGCATTACAAACAGTTCCAGGTTTTGAACTTCTCTTATTTTGAAACTGTGCTAGTCTCTTATTTGAACAAAAAGATAAATAGTGCTCTTTTAGGAAACAATAATTGTACTTATCTTTTGCCACAATATGTCACTAAGGTTTCCCAGCAAACAACTAAGATAAACAATGAGTTACAATAAATGAGGGAAATATACAGTCTCATGCATTATTGAAACCACTCAAAGTTTATTCAAATTTTTATACAAAAGGATATATTAGCCTCAATGCCATTCAAGAAATATTTCTCATCACTGCAATACTGAGGGAGGGAAGATATCAGTGTATTTCGTATGTTGCGAAGGAATGACAACTGAGCAAGCTTTAGAAACAGCACAGGAGATGGGGCCGCAACAGGGGTGATCGAGGCTCCTGAATTTACCCGAGCGAGGACACCGCAGGCTGTCAGCTTGGTCCCTCTAGGATTGGTTCACGGCCTGCTCAGCCTGTGGCAGGGGCCAGAAGTAATGCACAGAGAAGAGGGAGAAGAGGGAACATGCTCAAGTTTGGAACTGGTCATCACAGGAGCTTCCGGTGAGGTGGTTTCACGTCCAGACCCAAGTCCCTCCCAGCAGGCAGGTCAATGGGCACAGCTTGGAGTCTTTCCTGCACACAGGAGCGGGCAGGATGCGGAAAGGTGTCCTTAGAGCACAGCGCCCCGCACCAGACACCTGCCCCACCCGTGACACCACTCACGGTGCTCCGCCTCTGGAGCAGCTGCGTGGCTGGATGCCACCCACACCTCTGGGCTCTCTGTTCACACCCTGCCTGCCGCAGCTCTAGCTTGCTGCGAAGTCTGACAAAGTGTACAACTTTAGGACGACAAAACCTTTCCTCTGGGGTGTTATGCACTTCACACGGCTTGGGAATGAGCGGCTGTGTTGGTCTTAGGCTACTCCAGCCACGTGAAGAGCCTGTGGAGGCACAGGAAGGCCGCTGGGCACCCTCGGTAGCACCTGATCTTGGGCCCAGCGCCCTCCTCGGAGAGAGGCCTCCCTCCAGCGAAGGCAGCTCATCTGATGAGATTCCTCATGACGTTCAGGGAGGATCCTCGATACCCTGACCCGAAATGGTTCCAGTGGTTCAAGTAGTGGAAGAGCTGATACAGCTGCAGGCGCTTCTCGAACCCCGGGGCCTTGGGGATCTTGCTGTGGTAGGCGCTGTAAAAGGAGCTGCTGAAGCCCCCAAACATGCCAGCTATTGCCAGCTCGTACTCTGAGTGGCCGTAGAATGAGGCTGGATCAAAAATGATAGGCCCAGAGGAGTCTTCCGCAACGTTTCCTCCCCAGAGGTCTCCGTGGAGTAAGGCTGGGACAATCTCCAGGCCCTGGAACAGGTCAGGGATCTTCAACTGCAGGGAGGAAAGTGGGCCTTAGCAAAGTGACCAATGCGTGCTGGGGGACACAGATGTTCCCCCAAGTGCTGCACCACGATCTGGCAGCGGCACTGCGCTGACACCCAGGCGCAGGCATGGCAGATGCGACTCCGCTCACTGTCCAGAACAGACTCAGAGGTGGCACCTGTCTTGGCCCCCCGCCCCTGCCCCAGTGGGACATGCTGTAGGCGCTGGGCGCGTGGGGGCCCGGCTCACCTGCAGAGCAGACCAAAGCTCAAGGGCCTCCCTGTCCCCAGACCCCTTCTCCACCATGTCCATCTGGGGCTGGATGCGCTGCTGGGCGTAGAACGCAACCCAGTCCTGTTGCCAGTCATTCACCTGCACAGGGGACAGCAAAGGAAGAGGCAGAGCTGGCTGGGAAACAGCAGAACCCAAAAGGGCTCAAATGCCAAAGAGTCCCAAAGTGGAAGGAGCAGCAGGGACAGTGTGTGGAAGGGCTGGTGGTCACAGGGCTGCAGAGTCTCATGGACACGCCGAGACCCAGACCCAAGCCCAGGCATCCTCAAACTACGGCCCGAGGGCCACATGCGGGTGTTTTTGCCCGTTTGTTTTTTTACTTCAAAATAAGATATGTGCAGTGTGCATAGGAATTTGTTCATAGTTTTTTGGGTTTTTTTTTGAGACAGAGTCTCACTTTGTTGGCCAGGCTAGAGTGAGTGCCGTGGCGTCAGCCTAGCTCACAGCAACCTCAAACTCCTGGGCTCAAGCAATCCTGCTGCCTCAGCCTCCTGAATAGCTGGGACTACAGGCATGCGCCACCATGCCCAGCTAAGTTTTTCTATATATAGTAGTTGGCCAATTAGTTTTCTATTTATAGTAGAGACGGGGTCTCACTCTTGCTCAGGCTGGTTTTGAAATCCTGACCTCGAGCAATCCGCCTGCCTCGGCCTCCCAGAGTGCTAGGATTACAGGCGTGAGCCACCGCGCCGGCCGTTCATAGTTTTTTTTAAACTATAGTCCGGCCCTCCAATAGTCTGAGGGACAGTGAACTGGCCCCCTGTGTAAAAAGTTTGAGGACCCCTGCGGAAGGCAAGGGGGTGCTCCAGGACCCCTCTGTGGAAGGAAGAATTCTGGGACATTTTCATTTGATTTATACTCACATGAGAGCACAGAGGCCGGAGCCAGCTGACCTTCCCTGACCTCATGGTTCATTTCTGACCACCTGCTCGGCCACAAACAGCCCTCTCCAGAGATGATGATGTGAGACTCATGTGGAGCCCGGAGAGAGGACGTCCAGGGCACAGGTGTGCACCATCCCAGAGGGATGTGAGACAGAGTAGCACATGGAACAAGCAGGAAGTGATGCCAGAAAAGAGTATCACACACACATGCACACACGTGCACACATACATGCATGCACACATATGTGCACACAAACACGCATATGATGAGTACAGGCAGGAGAAGGGGTGGAGCTGGCCGAAACAGCCCCTGGAGCAGGCAGGACAAGAGAGTGCCACTCATGGCCCCCAGGCAGGTTTCTGGACAACCTCCTACGACACTGCAAAATCTGAACAGTGCCGACTACCCCATGCCCACCAGGAAACCCCTGAAACTGTTATTTGTCAGTACCCCTCCCAGGGAGCCGGGCTGCTTTCCTGAGAGCAGAGCTACTGCCTGCCCAAGCCACACTTGCTGGGCATCAAGCAGATGCCCCAGGCCGAAATTCCCAGGGGAGCCAACCATAAAATCATAAAACTGAAAGTTACAATCCTTCATCATTATGCTACCTTTGAGAGTTTAGTATATTTAAAATAAAACTCTTTTAAATTTTCTAGTTTTTACCTACCTTGAAATCCAGCAGCCTACCTTGCTGGTCCTTCTCCATGCTTACCTAGCATGGATGGTGGTAAACCTCACGTCAACCTCTTAAAAATTAGCAAAGAAAAAAGGGTGCAAACATTTTTACTAAATCTCACAGAAAAGGAATGGGCTGTGCTTTCCCCCGTTGTGTCTGAACTGCTGACCCGATTGTGAAATGGAAGCGAACGCTGCATCACCCACCTGGGGAAGGTATCCACAGCATGTCACCACGTCAAACCCAAACTGGTCTATGAAGGGCCGTTCCGCGTGCCCGCCTCCTCTCCCTTGCAAGCAAAAGGAGAAAAGAACCGTAACTAGTTAGCTCTCTTGCTCCGAGAGACTGCAGCGCCCACTCTCGGACATCAGACTCCCCTTGAGGCCTGACCTCCGCATGCCCGACCACACAGTTCCTCGCCAGAGACAAACGGGGCCTTGGTGTCCAGTGACCCTCAGGACACCTGGAACAGAGAGCCTGTTCCAGAGACTTAATAGTCAAGGATACTGTCCTCAGTAGAATAATGGTAAGTTAAAAAAAAAAAAAAAAAAAGATATCAACAGCTTCACAGAAGTGGCACCAGAATGCTGGGCAGGGGAGGGGGAGGCAGACACAGTGTCAAAAAAAAGGGGGAAGATATTCTACAGAGAGGAGGAAAAAAAACCCAGCCCATCACCCATCAGAAGGGGCAGTTTTCAGTGGACAATGGAGAGCCATCTGTGACAGATATACTGCTGTGCTTGGAAGTGGTCTCCATCCTTTGCAGCGCCCTTAACTCTAAGACAGTCCCAATAAAATGACCTCCATGTGGCTTGGAAGGGACAGGCCTGCCTTGTGTAGCAGACTCTTGGTTATGTTTTCTGAACGTCGGCCTAGCAGTTACCTCTCAGCCTACATGCAGATTACCGAGTGTCGGGGATCATAATACTGGAATATTCCCTCAATGCTAACAGTATCTAAGCTCTAGATGGTCAGACGTGAGGGGTGTCATTTTGAGCCTCAGGTATGACTGTTCTTAGAAGAAAAGACACTGTGGTTAAAGGTCTCCCTTTTTATAGTGCAGACTAAAATACAATATTAAGCTCCCATAGCCAACTGTATAGAACCCCTCCTGGCCAACGGGAACCCTCCACCCCCGCCAAAAAAACAAACACTGAAGCTGAGTTGCAGCCATGAGGAGAAGGGAGGTCAGACAGGCCTAGTTACACCCTGTCACTTTTGGAGTTACTCTTTTTAATAATAAGATACAAAATCATTAACAAGCCCAAGGCCATGTAAGACAAAGATTAAACCACACCTGAAGGTCACCAATTTACTTAACAGACCACTTGAGTCTCAGTATATGTCCAGTAGCTTGTCTCTGATTAACAGATTTATCTTAAAACATTCCAAGCCTTTAGACAAAACTTCATCTCTTTAACCAATTACATATCAAAAAATTTTTCAACCTACCTGTGACATATAAACCCCTGCTCAGAGTCCTGCTTTTCAGGCCAGGCTAATATATGCCTTCCAGGTACTGATTTATAACTTATATAATTCCTATCTCCCTAAAATATATAAAACCAAACTATAACCAAAGAAACCTTTTTAAATTATTTGACAGAATTTGGGTTCTTTTCCATTGACAACAGAAAGCAATAGAAACTTTGATCAGATTCTTTTCTGGGGACTGAGAGGTAAAAGCAACCGTAATACCATGGGGTTTCAAGCCCAGCAGAGATTTTCTGTCTTTCAAATGCATTTACAATACATCTCACTGACTAATCACATTCATGGGTTCACTGCACCGCAAACACGCAGCCTCAGGGCTGATGTTCCTGTGCTCTGGCGTCAGCATGGGTCTGACCCACACAGGGCTGCAGCATGACCCCACCTCTGAGCCCACACTGGCTGAATGCTCCCCTCTAGGCAGGGTCCCCACGGCCCACACAGAACCATACCCACAGTGCCAGCCTCCTTCAGAAGCGACTCTCCAAGCTTCTTGTTGTCAAGGTGCAAATCTGCCAGCTGGGCTCCAAGCTGTGCAGCATAACTGTGAAAGAAAAGCCAGCAGCTGAACAAACGACACGCAAACAGCAGACACGCATCCTTGGCCTGCACATCGCGTTGAGAGGTTCCCCTCGGCCTTGCCTTTTGGCTTGCAGAGCTCATGATGTGTGCAATCATGGGTTCTTCATATCACACTTCAAAAGTATGCCCCCAAGTTCTGGTTATGAAAGAACCGCTCAGTAAAAAAATAAAGCCAACGAGAGGGGACAGCTTGGAGAAATACCTGCTCAGATAGCGCATGTCCAGATGTTCCATCACCAGCATGCTCCCACCTCCGGGGGCGTCGAGAACCTTGATGGGCTTGGGCACTTTCACCGTGCCTGTGTTCAGGATGGCAGTTAAACTTGCCATCTCCCCTTCAAACATTCTTTTGGCCTGTCAGAAAAATAACAGAGGAGGGGAAAGTGGAAGGAGAGCAAGGCTGCGTCAGGAAAGGTTCTGTTTTCCTCCAGCATTACAATTTCAAACCAAGGCCATCCTGACTGAGAACTCCACACACAAGGACAGTTTATTCAGAGGTGCCTGTCAGCAGAGGAGGCTCTAAGCTCTGAAGTTGTAAAGGAATAAGAGGGTTTGTACTTTCTCGCGCTGGAATATAACTGTATGCTATGTGGTTGAATCCAGAGGCTCTCCATGGAGAGGAAAGTAGAAGTTTCTGGCGTTGGGCTTCTTCGTGCCACACTGCATTTGTCATGCCAGTGCGTAAGCAGTGCACGTGCACTCCCACTGCTGTATGCGCTCCCCCGCGTGAGTATTCTAAAATACACTCGTCCGTCCTACTACCGACAGACAACTGGGCTCCCAGTGTGGGCCATGACGAACAGTGCTACCACGGATATTCTTCCACCTGTTCTCACAGTTACTAACGCTGAGACCCCGGGCAAGTTACTGAACTCTCTGTGCCTCAGTTTCCTCATCTCTAAAACTGGGTTAATCATAGTACCAATTTCATAGGCTTACTGTCATGATTAACTGAGATAGCAGCGAACACTTACATAGTCCACTCTAAATACTTTATAAATAGTATTATTATCACTACCTTAGAGAAAGTTACTAAGAAGGAAGATAAGAACTGTTTCCTAAACAGAATTTTAAAAGCATTGTCTTTAGAAAATGAAAACAACTGGGTATACTTTCACTAGAGTACTGGTTGTGGAGAGAAAAATAAGGGTAGTACTGAAAAAATGCAGGGAGAGGTGAAGAAGGATCTGGGAATCCAGCCCAAGGCCAAGGCTCTTCACAGAAGTATCTACGTTTGTATGACCCTAAATTTCTAACTAACTCCAAGAAAGTTAATTTTCTAGAGGGGGCCCAAGGTAAAAATAAGCATCGGCTGGGGTATAGTGGTGCAAAAGATCTAGAACTCAAGGGAGAAGTGTGGGAGAAAACTAATTACACAGGTATGCAAACAGCAGATAAGAATAACCAAGAGGAAAAACAGCTGAGGCCAGGTTGACCCCGGCAGAGGTGAGAGCAACCCGGTAATTGTCTTTACAAACTCTAGAAGACACTCGTGCCTCCTAGAAGGTAAAGCATAAAAGAGTCTCATTTCCAACCCAACTGGCCTCACTCACACTGCATATTCCAAAGCATTCGGGAGTGCTCACTTCGGCAGCACATATACCAAAATTGGAACGATACAGAGAAGATTAGCATGGCCCCTGCGCAAGGATGACATGCAAATTCGTGAAGTGTTCCATATTTTTTCCAAAGCTAGATACATTGTCAATTCCTTTGGCATCAGGAGAAATGTGAAGATTGCAGTCCACTGCACAGTCAGAGGGGCCAAGGCAGAAGAAATCCTGGAGAAAGGTCTAAAGGTGCGAGAATATAAGTTAAGAAAAAAATAACTTCTCAGATACTGGAAACTTTGGATTTGGGATCCAGGAACACACCGATCTGGATATCAAATACGATCCAAGCATTGGTATCTACGGCCTGGACTTCTATGTGGTGCTGGGTAGGCCAGGTTTCAGCATCACAGACAAGAAGCGCAGACAGGCTGCATTGGGGCCAAACACAGAATCAGCAAAGAGGAGGCCATGTGCTGGTTCCAGCAGAAGTATGATGGGATCATCCTTCCTGGCAAATAAATCCCCGTTTGTATTCAAAAGGCCAATAAAAAAGTTTTCAATGAAAAAAAAAAAAAGCATGCCGGAAAATAACATGCTGGAATTATTTACCAAAGGACTAAAAGGAACTTACATGAGGAAAATTAGCAAAAAGAAAAAGGATTTTCATGATGAAATAAGCAAATAAGAACTCAAGGAAATAGCAGTGGAAGAACAATGTGGTTAGATTTTAGCCAATGGAAAATATTTGCTTCCCCTGTAACCAACACCAAATTTTGAATTATTACAAATGCCACTGGGGGTGGAAATACAAAGATGTGAAACGGACAGATGCCACTTAAAAGGGGGAAAAGAACCAACCAAACAGAGAAGTCCTGCTATGGAACATGCAGAGGGACACCTCTGCTACATAAGCACTGCTCAGGGTAAATCAATGTAAGAGTAACTTCAAAGACAAATAGCTGGCCAAGTGTGGTGGCTCACGCCTGTAATCCTAGCACTCTGGGAGGCCAAGACGGGTGGATCTTTTGAGCTCAGGAGTTTGAGACCAGCCTGAGCAAGAGCAAGACCCTGTCTCTACTAAAAATACAAAGAAATTAATTGGACAACTAAAAATATATAGAAAAAATTAGCTGGGCATGATGGCACATGCCTATAGTCCCAGCTACTAAGGAGGCTGAGGCAGAAGGATTGTTTGAGTCCAGGAGTTTGAGGTTACTATGACCTAGGCTGATGCCACAACACTGTAGCCCGGGCAACAGAGTAGTGAGACTCTGTCTCAAAAAAAAAAAAAAAAAAAAAAAAGACCAGCCTAAGCAAGAGCGAGACCCGTCTCTACCAAAAATAGAAAGAAGTTAATTGGACAGCTAAAAATATATACAGAAAAAATTAGCCGGGCATGGTGGCGCATGCCTTTAGTCTCAGCTACTCGGGAGGCTGAGGCAGAAGGATCCAGGAGTTTGAGGTTGCTGTGAGCGAGGCTGACGCCATGGCACTCTAGCCCAGGCAACAGAGTGAGACTCTGTCTCAAAAAACAAAAAAGATAAATAAATAGCTGACAAATTCCTATAAAATTAACGTACACGATGACATGTAGCTGACCGCTGCAGAACACAGAGTTCCATACAGCAGTGTTTCAGAGTGAGATTATCCCACACCATGGAAAGGAGGGTTCATTTCTGGGAAGAAAATTAAAATAACTGCAAGAATGAATTCTAAGGAAAGGATAAAAGCAGAACCAAGCTGTGTGATACGGGCTACTTGTCATGGGGGTTAGCACCTTCAGTCGGCATTGGAGTGCCTTCCGGGTGAGTACTGGAACGACCCAACTAAACCTGGCACAGAAGGGACACAGACAACCAGAAGCACAACTTCAGCAGCGAGGCTCACCCTGTGTTCCACAGCCCTTGAGACAAAGTGCCCATGCAAACAGAATGGAGTAGCTACATTATCTTTTTTTTTTTTTTTTCCGTTATATCATGGGGGTACAAATGTTAAGGTTACGTATATTGCTTAAGTATATTATCTTTTGACAACTCAGAAAGGGTTCAGGTCTCTGCTTCTTTTACCTGCCCTTGTTCAAAGCTCACCCAACATAAAGGGCTTTCTCAAAATAGTGGTCACAACAGTCACAGGGAAACCACGCACAGCATCCGTCACAGAGGCCGTCGCCAGGGAGAAAACCTGAGCGGGGGATGCTGGGTCGCCCGTGGGCTGCGGGTCCCAGGTGGGACCGGCGCCCTGCACCCACGGCCCGCGACCCTGGGGCCCAAGTGGCCCAGCCTGTGAGGAGAGGGTCGCCACCGGCCACCGGCCACCTGTGCCCCGCAGCCACAGGCTGTGACCTTGTGGACCCCAGGCCCAAGCCTGACCCCGAACCCCGCCTGGACCCCGAATCCATACCCAGACCCCAGACTCCGAGCCCAGAGCCCAACCCCGGTCCAGACCCCGAGTCCGACCCTGACCCCAACCCCAGCAGCCGCCCGCCCCGGCGGCCCTGACCTCCGGCTTGGAATTCACTTTCACAAACACTCGCCCTCTGTCCGTGTCGTAACTCTGGCCCTGGCTGATGCACCCGCCCCCCGAATGACCCGTGGCCTTGACAGAGCCGCAGCCCAGCTCGCGCCTCAGGAGCGCCTCCATTGCTCCCCGCCCAGCCGCGGACTCGCGTCAGGCCGGGACAGAGACGCCGCGACTGCTGGGCGGGGCGGACGCGGGTCCGCGCGGGGATTGGGGGAGCGGCGGGCAGGGGCGGGCCCGGGCCGCAGAGACGAGCGCGGCGATTGGACGAGCGGCGTGCAGGCGGGCCTGGCAGCAGAGACGAGCGCGGTGATTGGGTGAGCGGCGGGCAGAGCGTCCCGGCTACAGAGACAAGCGCAGGGATTGGGCAACGGCGGGCCTTCACCAGGGGGAGCTGGGGGCGGGCGGGAGCGAGCGGAGCTCCGTGCAGCGGTTTGGCGCGGACTCGCCCTGGCCACGACGGACCTCACCTGTGAGAGGCTCCGAGACGCCCCGCGGCCGGCCCCGCCGCCCCAGGCTCAAGCGCTGCTGGATCCCTCCTGCCCTCCGTGCCCTGTGCCCCCTCAGTCCCCTCTGCCCCCTCTGCGCCCTCTGCCCCCTCAGTTACCTCTGCCCCCTCTGCGCCCTTTGCCCCCTCGGTCCCCACTGCCCCCTCAGTTCCCTCAGTTCCCTCTGCCCCCTCGGTCCTCTCTGCCCCCTCTGCCCACTCTGCACCCTCAGTGCCCTGTACCCCCTCTTCCCCCCCTGTGCCCTCGGTCCCCTCAGTGCCCTCCGTGCCCTCAGTGCCCTCAGTGCCCTCAGTGCCCTCAGTCCCCTCCGTGCTCTGTGTGCTGTCAGTGCCCTCCGCCCCCTCCGTGCTCTGTGTGCTGTCGGCCCCCTCCGTGCCCTCCGTGCTCTGTGTGCTGTCGGCCCCCT
>VSMD01095279.1:0-14358 GCA_008750895.1 Mirza zaza
TCCTAGCACTCTGGGAGGCCGAGGCGGGCGGATTGCTCAAGGTCAGGAGTTTGAAACCAGCCTGAGCAAGAGCAAGACCCCGTCTCTACTATAAATAGAAAGAAATTAATTGGCCAAGTAATATATATAGAAAAAATTAGCCGGGCATGGTGGCGCATGCCTGTAGTCCCAGCTACTGGGGAGGCTGAGGCAGGAGGATTGCTTGAGCCCAGGAGTTTGAGGTTGCTGTGAGCTAGGCTGACGCCACGGCACTCACTCTAGCCTGGGCAACAAAGTGAGACTGTGTCTCACAAAAAAAAAAAAAAAAAAGAAAAGAAAAGAAAAAGACAAATCACTAAAAAGAAACTTACTGAAATAGGAACTGTGTGTGGTTGTACAATAAATCCACAGTTTAACAGCACTTGAGTTTGTGCTTTGTATTCCTTACCATTGAACACTAAACTTCTTATCTTTGGTTCTAGAAGTTCCAGCAAGCTTTGTTTTCATTCCTGTCCAGAGCTTTGCTAACCCCAGAACTGCCCCTTTCCCTGCCTTTTTCTGGCTGATTTTATGCACTATCCTAAAAGGCTCTTATTTCCAGAAATTTTTGATATTTATATTTACTTTTCCAGATTAGTATTTTGCTTCTTACCCAATTCCAACAATTCAGCATATATGACAGTGGGAAAGATGAGAACACTGAGACCTTACATTTCAAATGTGTTAGCTGGAAAAAAAATTCATCAGCTGTTTGGTTGTGATATTGTTATGGATTGGTGTCCTCTTATTTTTTTAGGGTGTTACAACATGTACTTCTAGGGAAGGATTAGAGACCATGTATGTATTTTAAAAATAGTTTTGTAGGGTAGGCGCGGTGGCTCATGCTTGTAATTCTAGCACTCTGGGAGGCCGAGGCGGGTGGATTTCTCAAGGTCAGGAGTTTGAAACCAGCCTGGGCAAGAGCGAGACCCCGTCTCTACTAAAAATAGAAATAAACTAATTGGCCAACTAATATATATAGAAAAAAAAGCCAGGCATGGTGGCGCATGCCTGTAGTCCCAGCTCCTTGGAAGCCTGAGGCAGGAGGATTGCTTGAGCCCAGGAGATTGAGGTTGCTGTGAGCTAGGCTGACGCCACAGCACTCACTCTAGCCTGGGCAACAAAGTGAGACTCTGTCTCAAAAATAAATAAATAAATAAAAAATAAATAAAAATATTTTTGTACAATCATGTTTTTGCAAGTATTCTTTCATATAAAAGTCTTTAAAAAAGTATACCAGGAAGAATCTTTCTTGCTTCTCTCAGTGATGTATCTTAATAGTAATTAACATTTACTGAATGTTTACTACATTGTAAGCATTGTCCTAAGCATGTACTTCTTTAATCTCTACCACAGCCTTAAAGTAGGTAGATATTGGTGGTATTTCCATTTTCCTAAAGAAGAAATAGAAGCAAAGGAAGGTTACACTAAGGCCCCCCAAGCTATTACAGATGTATTCATCAAGGCTTAGAAGTAGTAATTTCTCCAAGATGACGAAACTTTGGTTTGATTCTGTGGTTTTGGACTGCCAGTGATCACTCGAATAGGGCAGAAGTGTAGGTACTTTTCAAAATAATGAAAAAGATTAGGGATACTTCTTGCTATTTCATTATCTACTTATTTCAGAAAAGAATTTCTACTAGTGTTCTGTTACATAATCATCTTACTGAATGATATCCATAACGTGGTCGCCTGAAGGGAATTAACATTTTGGGATGGGATGGGGTGGGGTTTGAGCGCTGGCATTATCAAAGTTTACATGGTTACAAGTGGCCACAAGTCAGTAGAGGAAGAAGAAAAGTAGGACATAGATTTAGTATTCCAGATGTTGAGGTTAAAACTTTTGTTCCTGTTGCAGATGCATTTGCCTTTTTATATTGTCTCATACTCTTGTGACTGCATAGACTAGATTAAACTTTTTATTTTCCCCTGGTAACCCCTATCACAGTTAGTTCTTGTTTTAACATAATATCTACTCCACTAGATGTTGGCTCCAAGAGGGCAGAGACCACATTTCTTCAGTTTTTCCCCCAAGGATCTAACACAGTCCCTGCTTTGTAGTTAGTGCTCAGAAATATCAGTGAATGTAACCTGGTTTAATTCAATTATTTTAATTTTGTCTCCCCATCTTCACCCAAATAATCTTTCTTGAATAAAGATTACAGCAGTACTATCTTCAATTAGCATGTAAGGACAAATCATCATTTTATAAATAAAAGGAATTATGGAGCTGCTTCGTGTTGTGAGTTCAGATTTAAAATACAGAAGTAATCTTTCTCAAAGAGCTCGTGTTCCTTTTTTTGTAAACCTTTTTATTTTGAAAAGTCACTAAGTAGTATAAAGAATTACCACGTGCCCTTCACCTAAATTTCCCAAAGAGAATATTTTACCACATTTGGTTTATATATCCTCTTTGTGTATATATAACACATAGAGAAAATGCATCTTTTATCTCTAAATATTTCCGAGTATATCTCCTAAAAACATAGACAGTCTCTTATGTAACCTATATAGATATCAAAATCGGGGAACCAACATTGATTCCATTCTGTTAACTATATACAGATCTTATTCAAATTTTACCCAATAACATTCTTTATGGAAAGAAGAAAAAAAAGAATCGAAGATCCAGTCTAGGCTCACATGGCATGTTGCATTTAGTTGTCATGTCTCTTTAGTCCTCCTGTTCTTTGTCTTTCATGAACTTGACACTCATGAAGATGCAGTTGTTTAGTTTGTTGATGGTCTCTGTTTTTGGGTTTGCGTGATGTCTCCTGATGATTAGGTTATGCAGTTTCGGCAGGAATATCACAGGATAGATATTATATTTTTTTCAGTGCATCATTTCAGAAGTCACATGATGTCTATCTGTCCCATTACTGGTGATGTTTAACTGTGAGCACTTGGTTAAGGTGATGCCTGCCAGTTTTCTCTCTTGTAAAGTTACTTCCCCTCCCTGCCAGTAATTTTTATTAGTAAGTATCTCATAGGGAGATATGTTAAGACTATGGAAATATCCTGTTTTCTCAATTTTCACCTAGTAGTTAAGCCTCCTTGATGATTCTTGTCTGAAATGATTGGTACTTCTGATGTTTGCCAGGTGGTCCCTTATTTTATTAATGGTTGGATTAACTGTTGTTGTAAAATACTAAAAGTATCACTCAAGTCTGCTTATATGTATGTCCTAACTTTAGATGAAATTATTCATACGCCTTTTACAGTTTGCCCATTTTTTGACTGGGTCATTGTCAAATGAGAAGTTAATAATTTGACCTTTATAAGACCTTGTTTTTTGTTTGTTTGGTTGTCAAGATCGGGCACATTTAAGTAGTCTGATTTCTTGGTTAAGAGCGTACACTTCAGTGCCAGATTGTCAAGGTTCAGAAACCAGCCCTACTGCTCACAGTCTGCACATCCTTCGGCAAGTTTCTACACCTCTCTGTGCCTCATTTTCCTCATCTGTAAAATGGGGGCAATAATACTTTATTAGAGTTATGAAAATTAAATGAATTAACGTAAAGTTATTAGGTGCTCAGCAAGTATTTGTTGAATTAATAAAACTGTATTTTATTTTCATAGAAGATTTAACTGGAAATATTGATATTGATAATTATGATGAATCCACACCTAGGTTAGGTAGTGTTTTAGTTAGCTGTGGTTTGGGAGATGATACTAAAAGATTTATCTACTTTATCTTGATAATCAGCTGGCAGTGGGGTAGCAGCTCGAGTGAGTGCAATGTAGTCATCAGGTAGAGCATGACACAGAGATAAATGATGTGATTACTTTTATTATCTGAATGCTTTGATACATTCTCATTTTTGTTTTTCTGTTTTAATTAACTTTACATTTCTGCGTTTTTCAAAAATGTTTAATTTTGAGGTACTGACCAAAGAGCGGATCTGTACTTGGAAGGAAAAGACCAGATTGGGGGTTGGTTTCAGTCTTCCTTATTAACAAGTGTGGCGATGAGGAAAAAAGCACCGTTTAAGTAAGTATTTATACCTTAGCTAAGCCTCTGCTGAGTCCTTGCAGATATGTGAGGCACTATGCCGAGTAATATCATGTTATTAAAGTACTGTACTCTTGATTGTCGTAGTCTCCTGTTGATTAGAGAAATAAGAATTTAAAAGAGAGAGAGAGAAAGGAGACAATAGGTAACTGTCTTGTCACTGACATAGGTCATAACTCCTAGAAGAGAAAATCGGCATGACTGGAGTAGCTGGGGAAACCTATGTGGACCTAGATCTTTTTGTTGTTGTTGTTGTAGAAGAGAAGGAAAGAGGAGTTTATTAATTTATGGGCAAATGAGGAAGTTGGCAGACTCCTATCTCAAAGTACCGCTGTCCTCTAGATCTTGACCTGTGGTAAGACTTGACACAGAGGGACGTAGGGAAGGATATCCACAGGAGCTGATGAACTGAAACTCCTTTTTTAAATGCCTATTTATTAAGTTAGGGATTATTTAGTACAGATAATGTTTTTCCTTTTTCAAATGTGTAGGCGAAAGTTTTAATCAGAAAGGTTCTTAAGTAGCTTAAGATTTTTGCTATCTTATGATGAAAACCCATCCCAGAACATTTTAGATGTTTTTTGTTTCTTTTGTAATGTGTTTTTAAAGACTGAGCGAACAGCAGATACCATATTTTTTTTAAATTGTCTTTTCGAAAATAATTTTCAGATGATAATCTGCTCTTTTTAAGATACATTTTTTTCCTGATTAGATTTAATGCTCAAAATCAGCACATATTAATAGCAGAAGCTCAGGAAATAGTTTCTTTAGTGAATGAAAACATCTAAGGTTTTCCCTTGATTAGAGAGTTGCCTAATGATCATGGTAAATAAGCTGTTGACAGTTACACTTTCAAGAAAAGCTTTCATCCCTAATCTGTCAAGAAAAGTCCTATTTTTGTATCAAACTCAGGTACTCTTTTTAAAGCTGTTACCATCTTCAAAAAGATCAGTGTGTTTATCATTAATATAACTGATTTGTCTTATTAGGACAGTGGTGGTTCATGGATTTACCCTTGGAGAAAAGGGAGAAAAGATGTCCAAGTCTCTCGGGAATGTCATTGACCCTGATGTTGTCATCAATGGAGGACGAGTAAGTGGTTTCCTAAAACTTTCTTTTATTTTTGTTTTAAGGCTCTTAAATTGACAGCCAAAGCCCTTAATATAATTACTTCAATGTAAAAATAAAAACTGTCTTTTATTATATTAGTAGTGGATGCCTTATCATGTTTTAAATCTAGACGCTTAAATAACACATGATTTTAATGAAAAGGGAAGGGCTGGGTTTGTGACCCTTCAGACTCATTTCAGGTCTGAATCTCCAGTTAGGTCCTGAATCATACTGTTTCTTTTTTAATCATCTGACCTTTTCAAATGTGGCCTTTTACGGTTCATAAGTGTGGTGATCAGGTTTTCACCCTATCGTGTGACACATGCCTCCCTCAAACCTTGTTAGGACGTCGGCACATCTCACGTGGAAAAAAAAATGCATAAACTGTAATTTTACAGGTAAGTGGAAATGATATAAGAAAAAAGGAGATGAAAACTTCTAAATGTTATGTTTCATTGTTTTATACACTTTAAAGCAAGTCATTAGTGGACATCAAATCTGAGGTTGCTGATAATTTGGGTTTTTTTTTTTTTTTAGTTGTTTTCATAAAATAAAACCATGTGTCTGGTTTTTCACTCCTGTGGCTGTTTACCGCCCTCCTCACATCCTGTCATCATTCACTGCTTTGTGTACAGGGTTGCTAGGAAATGTTGATATGGAAAGCTGCCCTGCTTCCCTCTCCCTTATCAGAGACTCGTCCCTGGCTCTGCTCTGTGCCTGGCCCGCTGCTGTTCCAGATGGATGTGGGCATGACCCGGGAAGAGCTTAGGTATTAGCATCTGGGCCTCGAACAAGATCGCAGAGCATGCTTTTCCTTCCTCCCATTTCGTTGTTTTTATTATTTTATTTTATTTTTTAATTTTTTTGTTTGTTTTTTTCTCAGAGTATACTTTATTAAAGCTACTTTTCCAGAAAATACATTCAGTACATATGGTAATATAGGAATAAACTTGAGTTCATAAGCCTTTGAAATTTTTAAGTAATCTTCAATGATGCTGATCAGGGAATTCTTTCATTGGTGGAATTACTTCTCCAGTCTCCACAATTGTATCACCTGGGAATATTCTGGGCTTCCTTTCAACGATGGCATATGGTTTTGTAGTCACATGATACTTGAGATAAAAATGAATAATCCAGGCCGGTAGAAGTACATGAGTAAAGAGCAAAGAGACTGCGTTGGTTTACCTTATAGACCGTGTTCCTCTGGGGGCTTCCCTTCTGCAAAAGCTTATTCCAGAATGCCTCCATAGGCCACGCTTCCCTGGGGGCAGCACTGGCTCCCGATGGCTTAGCTCCTGGTCTTGCAGCCATCGCCTTCTCAGCTCTCGCAGCTGCTGCAGCCGCAGTTTCTCATCCGGTGTACCCCGACTTGTCGCTGCTGGTACCAAGGCAAAAGGACACGTCGCGCTCCTGATCCAAAAAGCGACCTTGTGGGGATGCCTGGGAGCAGCCTCGTTGTTTTTAGATGCAGCCTGGTTTGAGCCTCGTTTCATGACAGTGCTGGTATAGTTTATACTTAACGTTGTGCTTGAACATTTCTGCATAGGAACTTTACCTAAAACCTCCGTTTGGCTACTGGAATTGAAAGCCATTCTGTTTCTGTGTTTTTCCTTAACGAAAAGGATCACAGCAAAGAGCCTCCCTACGGAGCTGATGTCCTTCGCTGGTGGGTGGCCGAGTCCAACGTCTTCACTGAAGTGACAGTTGGCCCGTCTGTGCTCAGTGCTGCCAGAGATGATATTCACAAGGTCATAGTCATTATTCTTTCTAGTTCTGAATGAAAAGTTTACAAATGAGGCACATTTTGTTTGGCACTGAAATACTGAATGACAGTGAGTTTTCACATGTTGTGAGCATTTTAAAATACCCTGTGTAAATTTATTTCTTTAGAAACATTAGTAATAATACTAATAATATAATGTACTTTTTATATTTTAGAATATGTAAAACATAGCATAACATTAATTTATATTAATTTTATATACTTTTATGTACTCAATGACTTTTCACATTTTCTCCATTTATCTTTATTTTCACATGTGAGGCAGGTGAATAACATTATTCTCACCTACTCACATGAATAAACTGATTTGCCCTAAGATTATAAAGAAATAAAATGAAAACTCAGTCTTTAGGCATAAAATCAGTGGTTCTTTCCATAACTGGGCTACTGGACTATGGGAATGAGAGGGTTTTTTTTTTCATTTGTAGTCATATTTGGGAATAATAAATTTATCCCATTAAGAAAGTGACGAGAGTTGGATGAAACTTAATTATAGATTAATAAAATGACTTTTCAGTGAAAATTGAAAACCTCATACATTTTTTTTTAACTGCATACTTTTTCTCACTATGAATAGCTTAGGAATACTCTCCGCTTTCTTTTGGGAAATGTGGCTGATTTCAACCCAGAGAAAGATTCCATCCCTGTTAAAAATATGTATGTCATAGACCAGTATATGCTACACTTACTGCAGGATTTTGCAAACAAGGTAGGTGTGACTTAATAAGCTTTTGGAAAATAGAAATGCCAGTACTACTGTATGTTAAAATTTTAGTTTCATGCAAGTAGAACATAACTTGCTAGAAACAGTAACTAAACTCTTGAAAGTTATACTTGCTAAATTCTACACTTTTCCAGGTTGGCCTTAGGTTTAAAGTGCTATAATTTTTTTACTAGGCTCTCAAAAGACTAGGGGAGTACTTGGTGGAAACAGTCGCCCCAGGAGTGACTTAGACCAGATTTCTTAAGATCAGCCTTATTCCTCCAACATGAAAGAATCTTGTATCTGCAGATGCGCCCCTCATAATTAAGTATAGAAATAACTGAAATGACTATGCCTATGTGTTTTGTATTTGCTCATTTACATGTGGACACAAATAATTGTGTTTTCTTAACCCTTTGCACTCGCTTGCTTTTTTCTCGATTCGTTTATTCTACTCGGGATTTAATTTTTTAAATACCCCAGATTTTACAAAGCGCGGCAGTAGAATAAAAAACTGGAATTTCTTTTCATACAAACTTATTTATTTGGATTTTTTTATATTTCAAATTATTGATACATTCAAAGAGTAATTGCACTCAACATCCAAGTGCAGAAAGTTAAAATTGGAAATGTGTTTTGCATCAGCGTCCCTTAAGTCAGAGATGTGCGTGCTGATTTTTGTGTAACCAGAAATAAATGAGGCATACATGAGGGGACAGTAATGAATTGTTGGTAACCTCCACTCTTTGCTGTTTTAAAAATGGTGTGATTTCATCATTTAAAGCACAATCCTTTCCTTGATGAATGGTCTTTTGTGGTTCCCAGAGTAGATTTTCTGAGTATAGTTGAATTCGTTATCCATTAATAACCTTTGGAAGATTCTCAGGAATTCTTGTGTATTGCTTGTTTTTTGTATTTGCCTGCCTTTGAAACATGTTTTTAAAGGAACACGTTTTCCTCACAATGACTTGCATTTTCATCTGCCTATCCCAGCTTCCAAATTTATTCTGGCTTTCTTCCCTAGGTTACAGAATCATACAGACAATATGATTTTGGAAAAGTTGTTCGGCTATTACAAACATTTTATACCAGAGAACTCTCTAACTTTTATTTCAGCATAATCAAAGACAGGTATGTATGACTAAGCTTTAAAATACTTAACAAGTGTTTCTGGAGCATCTACTCTGTGTCTGGCGAATGTTTGGGATACAGTGATGAGCATGGCAGGCAGCATTGTGTTGAGATGGGGTTCTCAAGTCAAGCCTGATTAAGAATGTCTGCCCTGCCACTTGCTATCTTTATAATTTGGGACAACTTATTCTGTAATCTCAGTGTCTTCATCTGCAAAAGGGGGTTGATAATTCCTACTTCCTAATGTGGTTATGAGAAGGAAAAGCAGTCATGAAAATAATGTTCTTAATGCTGTGCTTGATAATAAAGTGAGTGTTCAATAAGCAATAGCTGCTAATAAGAGATAATGAACATAGTGCTTGTTCTCAGGAGTTTGCAAATCTTCAAGGGGAGAAAGAGAAATATGTGGGCAATTATATGTAACATTGTATAATGTTAAGTAGTATCTTTGCAGAAGAGGGCTGGATGCTAAGTCTTCATTTATTGCTCCAGTGCAGGTGACAGTGCTATCTCTATAGTAACTAGTCCAATGTGAGGGGCCAGCCCCAACCTGTCAGTACCTCAAGGACCTTCCATATAGGGATCATAACTCCTAGTCCTTCCCTTAAAACACCAAGAGCATTGTAAGGGCTGAGGAATCACATTGTAAATACTGTCAGCTACCTTATTACTTGTCCCTTAACACAGCAGTCTGTACTCTAGTTGTCATGTACCTGAAAAACAGAATTGGACATAGCATAGCTGTGAGCATGCTATGACATGCTATGACATGCATAGCATGCTGTGACATAGCATGGCTACCTCCAGGGAGGAAAGAAGAATAGAAGATAAGTTATCAAAAAATTGTATAAGGCCAGGTGCGGTGGCTCACGCCTGTAATCCTAACATTCTGGGAGGCCAAGGCAAGAGGATCGTTTGAGCTCAGGAGTTCAACACCAGCCTGAGCAAGAGCGAGACCCCATCTCTACTAAAAAAAGAAATTAGCTGGACAACTAAAAATATACATACAAAATTAGCAGGGCATGGTAACGCATGCCTGTTGTCCCAGCTACTCGGGAGGCTGAGGCAGGAGGATTGCTTGAGCCCAGGAGTTTGAGGTTGCTGTGAGCTAGGCTGATGCCATGGCACTCTAGCCCAGGCAACAGAGTCAGACTCAGTCTGAAAAAAAAATTGTATGAAAGTATATTTTATTCTTAATTACAAGATGATTAGGGCTATAGGATTAGCTACTGTAGGAATAAACTCAACTCGAGGCAGATCCCATCTTGTATACAGTGTTGTCAGTGCTGATATGTTGTTTTTGTCCAGGCTTTATTGTGAAAAGGAAAATGACCCCAAACGACGCTCATGTCAGACTGTGTTGGATGAGATTTTGGATGTAATAGTTCGTTCTTTTGCTCCCATTCTTCCTCACTTGGCTGAAGAGGTATTCCAGCACATCCCTTATTTTAAAGGTAAGGAACATTTAATTTGTTCACTAAATGAGAAAGATCTCCCATAAAGGTACAGCTTCTGATTTTATCTACTTCATATGAGGGGCACGTACTGTACTCATCTACACTGAGTACTTGGTGATGTAATGCATCATGGTCATTCAGTAGTTTTTGCACCGATTTGGAGGGAGTAGGATGGACTTCAGAATGGTCTTCGAGCTCTCTCTAGTGCTTTCTGAAATGTATAGCAACTTGACAATAATTTGAAATCACTTTTCTTAACCACTTTTACAAATGTTCTGAAATATATTTTAGGTTTTAAAACAGAAAATGTAGTGTCTTTTAGTGAATATTGTTATAATTTTTTTCCTTCTGAATGTATTAAGCTATTATAAAAATTAGAAACTAGAGGCCGGGCATGGTGCCTCACGCTTGTAATCCTAGCACACTCTGGGAGGCCGAGGCAGGCGGATTGCTTGAGGTAAGGAGTTCGAAACCAGCCTGAGCAAGAGCGAGACCCCGTCTCTACTATAAATAGAAAGAAATTAATTGGCCAACTAATATATATATAGAAAAAATTAGCCGGCATGATGGCGCATGGCTGTAGTCCCAGCTACTTGGGAGGTTGAGGCAGCAGGATTGCTTGAGCCCAGGAGTTTGGGGTTGCTGTGAGCTAGGCTGACGCCATGGCACTTACTCTAGCCTGGGCAACAGAGTGAGACTCTGTCTCAAAAAAAAAAAAAAAAAAATTAGAAACTGGAGAAGTTGAGAAAGGGGGAAAAGTCACTCATAATCTTACTACTCATAGACTACGACTATTAATACTGGATTTTTGTTTTTTTTTTTTTTCTTCTAAGTATCCTTTTTGTCTTTGAAATCTGACTTTATATTTTGTCTTTTGTTTAAATGTAACATAAATATTTCCCAGTGCCGATAGAAATGTTTTCTAAATATTTAGGGTGACTCCATAATATTTCATCACGTGATTACCAAGAATAACAATCCTTGTTCCCCATCAGTGGTCAGTGTTTAATGGTAGAGGTTTATATAGTTTAGGGTATATGTAAATCAGTTTACTTTTTTCTCTTCTTCTTAAGAGCCCAAGAGTGTTTTTCGTACCGGGTGGATCAGCACCAGTTCTATCTGGAAGAAGCCCGGGTTGGAGGAGGCGATGGAGAGCGCGTGTGCGATGCGGGATTCCTTTCTTGGAAGCATCCCTGGCAAAAATGCAGCCGAGTACAAGGTCATCATTGTGATAGAACCTGGCCTGCTTTTTGAGATAATAGAGGTATGCAGCAATCCAGACCTTTCAAAATGGTGTTAGTGTTGTATGGTTTCACCTGAAATCTGTTTTTAAAAGATATCTAAATACATTTTTTTTAATTTAGAAATTAGGATTTCTGTCTTCTAATCCTGATATTATCAGATTCTTTGTTTCCTGCTTCTCTATGTGTCCTCTCCCTATTCTTGTAAAAACACATACTCTGCAGTGTAACATGTGCATGTTACTTTCTAGGGAGAAGGAAGCTGTAATGAAGTTCTGTTGAGAATGAAAGCCCTCGGGGGCTATTTAGAAGATGGGTGACATGGTCCATGGCAGTAGTATTAGAATACATAAAAATCGGGAGTTCTGTATTAAGGGTCTAGTTTTCTGAGAATTTTGTCCATTTGGAACAGATTCAAAAGAAATCCAGAAATAGTTTCCATTTTTATTTTGTGAGATCTGGAGAAAATTCATTTGCTCTAGCAAATTATCACATGCATCTCAAAGCATTCATCCTATTTTTATTTCTGAAAAAGCCATCAGAATTTTCTTCTTGGGATTCTTAGGGATTGATTGGCCAGGTTGGTTTATAGCTTAACATAATGACTTGAGATTCTTCTTTAGTTTACATGCTTAAGAAGATAATTGGCAGTGAATATCTTTTTCTAAAGTTTTACCGGTATTCATTTTCTAAAACATACCCATTTCATTTTGGTTAGTAAGCTGAATTAAATTTTTAATAGAGTGATTAAGATTTGAGGTTTGAAATACCTAATAAGAAGATTATTGATAACAGAGAAAATAGATCAGATATTCACATTTTTTTTTTTTTTTTTTTTGAGACAGAGTCTCACTTTATTGCCCAGGCTAGAGTGAGTGCCATGGCGTCAGCCTAGCTCACAGCAACCTCAAACTCCTGGGCTCAAGCAATCCTGCTGCCTCAGCCTCCCAAGCAACTGGGACTACAGGCATGCGCCACCATGCCCGGCTGATTTTTTTTCTATATATATTTGTTGGCCAATTAATTTCTTTCCGTTTATAGTAGAGATGGGGGTCTCACTCTTGCTCAGGCTGGTCTCGAACTCCTGAGCTCAAATGATCCGCCCACCTCGGCCTCCCAGAGAGCTAGGATTACAGGCATGAGCCACCGCGCCCGGCCAGATATTCACATTTTAAAACTTAAAAGTTGGGAAGCTGTGACTACTTCATTTATACACGAGGGACCATTGAAGCTGTGATCTATCCAAAGGTACACAGCCTTGTCTTGGGCTTTTTTTCTATGTATTATGTTTCCTCTGACTTCAGTTGTTCTAAGTAATAAGCTGAAAAGAATATAGTTTGTTTTGGATCATTGGTATTGGAAAAAATACTTTGGGATTTTCAAAAACATGAATGCATGAATGTGTTTTCCTTGGGAATTATACCACGTGGCTGTCAGATGAAGTCCTGGTTCTATCAATTACTAATTGCATGAACTTGTTAAAACCAAATTAATTTCTGTGAGTCTCCTGTTTTCTCATAGGCTTTAAAAAAAAAAAGAAGAAATGTCTGTAGTAGCTCACAAACATTTTTAAAGATCAAAATTACAATGAAAAATGTAGAAGCATTATCAAATATCTAAGCACAATGTGCTTCAGAAAGTTTCTGTGTATTCTTCACATTGCTACCATTTGTCTGCCTTGCTGAAAGCAGGTCGTTGTTGAGATAGTACCTTAATCCCGCTCCCAGTGTAGGAAGCATGACACAGGGGAAAACCTATGGGCTTTGAGGCTGACACATCTGGACTAGAGTTGCAGGTCTACCACTTACTGATTGAGAAACATGGGCAAGTTAACTTCTTTGCCTGTTTCCTCATTTGTAAAGTGAGAATAATAAACACATGTACTCTTTGTGACAATTAGAAATAAGAAACTTTTAGCATCAAGCAAAGTGAAGTCCCTGGCATAGGGTATATTCTTAGTACCATTGATGGAAATATTTAGTTTTATACTAGTAAGAATTGATTTATTAATAATAGTATTAGCTCAGGATGTATGGTATCAAAGTGTCTATTTTTTTAACAGCAGTTCATGGCAAAATTTGATTTAATCAGTGACTTTCACACACTTACTTCCAGATGCTGCAAGCTGAGGAGACTTCTAGCACCTCTCAGTTGACTGAATTGATGATGGCTTCCGAAACTACTTTACTGGCTCAGGAACCACGAGAGATGACTGAAGATGTAATCGAGCTTCACGGGAAATTCCTAATTAATTTAGAAGGTAAGGAGGTGGAAGTAACAAGTGGTATCTAAAGAATTGAATAATTATAGGTCATCTCCAACTTTCCAGGGTACTGGATTAATTCTAAAGGAGACACATATTTGGATTACATCTTTCCATGGAAATAATATAAACCAGTGCCAAGTTTCTCAGCCAGCTCTTGAAAGTGTCCTACCTGATGATCTTGGGAACTGAAGACTAGAAGAGGGCGATTCCCTTTTTTTTTTTTTTTTTTTTGAGACAGTGTCTCACTTTGTTGCCTGAGCTAAAGTGCCATGGCATCAGCCTAGCTCATAGCAACCTCAAACTCCTGGGCTCAAGCGATTCTCCTGCCTCAGCCTCCCGAGTAGCTGGGACTACAGGCATGCGCCACCATGCCCGGCTAATTTTTTTTATATAGTTTTAGATGGCCAATTAATTTCTGTTTTTAGTAGAGATGGGGTCTCACTCTTGCTCAGGCTGGTTTTGAACTCCTGACCTTGAACAAGCCTCCTGCCTCAGCCTCCCAGAGTGCTAGGATTACAGGCGTGAGTCACCACGCCCGGCCTTTATGTCTTTTGACTAATAGTCACCATATGTTAAATTAGTCTGACTTGTCCTTTTCCCTTTTGGGTCCCTGTCCTTTGATACTTAGTATCCAAGT